>CAJPIZ010002534.1:3024-13416 GCA_905368565.1 Medioppia subpectinata
AATTGGATTTTAATCTCGTTCATACCGTACACACTGTCCGGTTCGATGACATACACGACCGCCTATTCCTATGTCGCGGTCACCACTCCTACCAAATACCGTACGTTACGTATGTCTGCTCTCGAAGTATTAATAGCCATAGGTTTGTCTTAAATTATAAATATTATTATTATTATTAAGTTTCTAGATTTATATTAAGATAAATTATATTATTTCTAATTTTTCCAATTATAATAAATGAACATAAAGATTGTAGACATAAAACAAAAAATTATTTACTAACTGTAACTAACTGTAAACAATCAATGTTAAAACTTATTTTTGTTATACAACTGTATAAAACTTTATATGCAAAATATATAACTATAAAACAATTAACATTATTGAAATGTATTGCAGCCCAACCGCTGGGAGTGTACACATCGGGTAAATTAATTACATGTACGCCATTGGGAGGCAACGGACAACTTCATAACTACGGCCTTATATTTGCGATCAGCAGTTTGGGTGCATTCGCAGCATTTCTATGGGCTGTCTTCGCCATCAATCAGGAGAGGGATCGACAACTGTTTCGGCATCACTTCGGCGATTGTCGACCACTTCTGGCCGACCGGACGGCCGAACAAAGTGCCGAATTCGCCGCAAACACCGAATACATACACCCCTTAAGGCTGTTGTTTAACGTGAATAATGTGCGCGAAATCGCCCAGACTTTGGCCAAACGGCGGCCCAATTACGTGAGGGCCCAGATATGGCTCGTGATTGCGGGTATGTTTGGCTGCTATTTCGTATGGACAGCTCCGGTGGCCTTTCTATTCCAGTTTGTCGAGAAGATCTACCGCTGGGACGCCCGGGTCTACACTGAACTCAGCTCAATTGGTATGATCGCTAACTCGCTCGTGGTCATTTTCATCACACCACTGCTCATCAAGGTATTTGATTAGCAATTTAAAAAACTAATAAGATTAAAATTATTTGACTATTTAATAATTGTTTTACATTGAAAATGATCCAGGTGTTCAAATTTAACGACATGATTCTGGCCATAATCGGCTTTTCTGGCTCATTCATGCAGTTGATTGTGTTGGCGCTGATCCGCACACCACTCGGCTATTTCGTGTCGCTTGTGGTCAACTGTACGGCCAGTTTGGGACCCATCGGCTATAAGACACATCTGTCCAAAATAGTGGACGCGTCTGAATTGGGCAAAGTATTTACCCTAATGGCGGTGATTGACGGGTTTGCACCGATATTTGCCGCCTCAATATTTACCGTGATTTTTCAACGCACAATCGACACGACCCCCGGCCTATGCTTTTTGATTCTGGCCGCCATTTCCATAGTACCGATACTAATAGCGATGGTCATCGATATCGTCGACCGCCTGGCCTTTGACACCAATATTGATACAATTAAGGCTAACATTGAGGCAACTGCTAAATGTAATAACAATAATGATGGTAATTATGGTAATTACCAGAGTATTAAGTGCAGTCGCGCCGATCGAGACAAACGTCTGGCCAGTTATTGCCAGTACGGCTGCAAAAAGGGCCGCAAAGATGGCCGTAAATACGGGTACATCGAGTCGGAGAATGATTGCGGTGTTGCCGACGACTACCCGGTCACTGACCCGACCACCAGCTCAGTCATCACTGATCACACCGACAGTCTCTGTATTGCCTGTTGTGACGGCACCTGTTGTTTGAGTACATAGTTAATTATTAGGTTAATAAATAAATTAAATAAATTAAAATTAACTTGCACTAATTTTTATAATAAATATTTATATTTATTTATTATTTTTTAATAATTGTTGTTTCATTCATTAAATTCAATTAAACAATAATGTTGCAACGAATGAATTTAACATAGAATGCACTTATTGAACAAATAAAAACTGTACCACGGGTACTGTTCAAGTACATTGTGAATAATGTTGTTATATTTGTGATAGTTGTATTAATTTATATACTTTAGTCCAAGTTATTTTGCAACAGGTGCATGACATTTTATAATCAGTGTCATTAAATATTATCGCTATTTTATGTATTTCTTAACTTAGGAGTTAATATTTTAATTATTAGTAATTATCATTAATTATCACATGTTTTATTAAGATTCAAGTAATATTCTACAAGATTAAGATACTAATTAAAAGTTAGAATTATTATTATATAAAAACAAAACACTTGATAGAAATTGTTTAAAAAAAATTAAATGTTAATTAAAAGTAAACTTTCAATGGTGTTAACAAGTTGTTACTTAATTAAATAAAATATTAAATATGACAAACATAAACAATAAAAGTTTTTCTTATTATGTTAAAACATTTGCTAAATTCACCACGTTGCTAAGAGTGGAGCCGTTTCTTCTATCATTCACCATGATCAGTGCTATGTATCAAATACCCGTAATGCAAATGGTACAGGATAAAATTTGCCGAACTACGTACGACCTGAACGCCACATATTGTGGCCGATTGCCGGGTATGAAGCCCTGGGAAGACGTGTTGAACGTCAAGTCAAAGGTGTTGGTCGACACACAAGAGTTGGTCACTTACTCGCAGATTATATTGACTGTGCCCTCGCTTTTTATCTCGTTGTTTGTCGGCTCGTGGTTTGATCGGTATATACATGCTAAAAAGATTATGATGGTTGCCGGTTCGTTATCGTTCTCTCTTCAGTGTCTCACCTTGGTCATTTTGGATTACTATTTTGTTTCTGGTATGTAAATATTTTTGCGTTGTGCATGTACTTTATTTTTAATTATTAAACTAGTAATAAGTGAAACAAACCATCTATATTTTAAAATTAATTTAATGTTCATTACTGTATATATTATTTATTTTACATTAGGTCCATATCTCGTATTATTATCAATGATTCCAGCGCTTGGCCTAGGTGGTATGTTTGTCACTATGTCAGCCATGTATGCATACATCTCGACCACAACACCACCACATATGCGGTCCCTCAGACTCACAGCAACAGAGATTGTCTCATCAGTTGGTTAGTAGTCATTAAATAATCATTTATAAATTATAATTAAACTTATTTGACTTATAATTATTATTTTTATTCAAAAGGACACCCAATTGCCTTATGGTTGGGCGGTGTGGCGCTGAACACCCAGTCGTGGTTCAGTAGTGGTCAGCATTTGAATTACTCGGCGGTGTTTGTGGTGGGCGTCGGTATCGGTGTGTTTGGTATGATTTGGACACTACTTATGGTAAATGAAGAGAAAGATATCATGAGATGGGAAGAAGCGTTTGGTTCAGTGGCCGACGACGGGATCACAAGTGATGGCGCGGATAGTGTTGTAGTGAAAAAGCTAAAGTCATTTGAAGACAATAAACACATCCATCCCTTGAAACTGTTGTTTGACTTTAAAAACGTTAAGGAAGTGATCGTCACGTGTTGTAAACCGAGGGCTAATTACGTGCGAATACAGATATGGGTATTGTTTGTGTCAATATTATGTTCACAATTAGCACATTCAGCTCCGGCTTACTTTCTCATGCAATTCGCGCAACGGGTCTATAACTGGGATTCGTCACAATTTAGCAATGCCTCAGCCTATGCCCAGATTGCTGTAGGTGTGGGTACTCTCATAATAACACCCATGCTCATTAAGGTAAATTATAATACTATAGCATTGATTGTAATTTTTGATAGATAGATTTAATTAAACCATAAAATTTAAGCAAATGTGATATTAGATAATTTAAAATAACAATATTATTATCGCTATACAGGTATTCAAAATAAAAGACACAATACTATCGATGCTAGGACTGGTGGCGTATTCGGCCCAAAACCTTATCCGGGCATTTGTATTGACTCCCAACGGGTTTTATTACTCCCTAATTCCGGGCACATTTGGCAATATGTCTAATATAGGCATTCGGGCACATTTCTCCAAGATAGTCAAACCCGATGAATTGGGCAAGGTGTTCACGTGTATGGGCGGTATAGAGGCCATAGTTCCTCTATTCGGTTCATTCATGTTTCAACAAATATTTGCCCAAACAGTGGACACAATGCCCGGCGCGTCACTACTATTCGTGGCCGTCGTCTTAATCATACCGTTTGCTGTGGTTTTTTGGATTAATTTCTATACAGTATTACCCGATTCTTTACCTATTAATAATAGTGAGAATAAAACGGGGAATTACGGTACGAATGGTACGGTAGGCAATGATCATCTAGATTCTCTTGAGCCATAAAATTTATATAAATATCATTATATGTTAAACAATTATTTATTTATTATTTATGCACTATTTGCCAAAATTGTTATTATTTATTTTATACTATTTATTTTTAAACATCCTAATTGATTATGTATTAAATATTAAAAAAAAAATTGAATATTGTATTTAATCATGGCACAATAAATTGGTAACATACTTATTTATGTTTATCTTTAACCAACTTAAGTAAATTTAATAAATTATTTATTTTATTACTAAATAAATATTTCTATACTATTTATAGAAGCATATTTTATTTAATTAAATTATGTTTATAAAAAAAATATTATAGAAATAAAACGTCAATTTTGTCAATCCATGTTAATAACATTTTATAGACTAATGATTAAAATAAAAATAATACACAATTTAACACAAGTATTTACACAAGTTAAACACATAAATGTATATTTTGAATTTTATTATTAAAAAATGTTAAATAAAATATATTCTATCATTATATTATATTGCAGTAAATATTTTCTATAATTAAAAATTATAGTTATATAATAAATATCAATTAACATTACATTTTATTAATTGCTACAACAATAGTTTAAATTTTATAACAATATTAATAATACACTGATAAAATATCTATCAGAAACTTATTAATCATACCCATATTAAATCATTTGATTCTAAATACAAATCATTAATTTATATTATAAATATTTAAAATGCATTTAAAAGTTGTGTCACCAAATGTATGTTTGTCATTTAAAACTTGTTATAATTATAAATTATCTATAATATTTAATAATAATTCAAAATCATTACTATTTATTTCAGAGACCACCAAATTCAATATTTTATAAAAACAATATTACTAATAAATTAACATTTGTAAATGGATCAGATGTGGAAATAATCATGGTAATGCAAAAATTACTTAACTTTACATTTGATATTATTGACTGTAATAATACTTACGGGTATAAAACAATGGTCAACAAAACTGAAAGATGGAATGGCATGGTGGGATTACTGTCAGAAAATGTACATACAGTATCTAAAATTTAAATCCATTTTTGGTACATTAATGTTAACAATTATAATTATTGTAGCAAGCTGACATCGGAATCGGCGGCATTTCTATGAGTGTTGAATAGAGCAACCAAAAGATGAGTCATTGCAGACTAATGTAATATGCAGACTAACCAAAAACCATGAATTAGTCAAAGAATGATAACATTTAATATTTAACTAATGCTTTAAAATGAATAAATAGTTGTAATAGTTATTATTGTGTTCAAAACTATTAAAATCGATTCTAAATCGATTTCAAAAAGTTGCTCTAGTGTTGAACGAATGAGCGTGATTAATCTATCATATCCATATTTACTTGATACGTTGACCTTTGCAGTGCCCCTACCCAGGCACAATTCATTTATTAACTTACTAAACATATTTGATTTATATACATGGATCTCAATAATAGTTTGCCTACTATTTTTTATACACATGCCACTATTAGACAAAATACGTACAAACAGACAGGCATTTTTAACATTAACAACAATTTGGCCTATGGTGACAGCACTGTGCCACCAGTCAGCTAACTTAAACCGATTTAATACAACGTTTAGCAGGATAATAATTGGCATATGGCTAGTAGCTTGCATTATTTTGACAGCCAGTTATGGTGGCTTAGTTTACTCGCTAATAGCAAACCCCGCAGAAATACGTGTAGACACTGTCGACGCGTTAATCAATGAAGTAAACCATGGTAGAATGAAAATAATTTTCAAACAAAATTCCGCTACCTATTCTATGTTTCGCAAGGTAATATTTATTACAATACTCATTACCATGCTAATTACAATACTTAATTATTGACCATCTTGTTTAAAAAGTTGGTCCAAGTTGCAATGTTTTTTTTATTGTACAAATTATTTATAAACGAAAATATAATTTCTATGTAATTTGATTTAGAATGAAAACATATACAACGGTTTTACAAAAAATGCCATGATCATTAAAGCAGGCCATGATATGTGCCTGTATTTGGCCCATATGCCCGGATCGTCGCACTCTGTCATCACAGAGCGGCGTTATTTACCCGGTTGTCTCGACGCCTATCACGCCGACCAGTACTACGCGGCCGACCCGACCGATGAAAACTCACTGTACCTAACATTAAACTCAATTGCATACAGAAAGAATTTCGAGCATCGTCATATATTTGATAAAATGTATATAAAATGTTTATTTGTTCATTCTTTAATGTAATAAAGTATTTAATATTTTATAATTATTTATATTATAGTTTATCCCGAATTAGAGAAACCGTTTATTTTTTAAAACTAAATATTAAAGTATACAGTCATTAATAATTCTCTTTGAGTAACGCTAATAGACCTGTTGGTAAGCAAATAAATTAAACATTACACTTTAATATCTATGAAATCAACCAAAATCGCTTCCAAATCGCTTCCCAGCGGTTTCCCTATCCCGAATGAACTATGCCGGCTTATTGCAGTATTGGCTACAAAAAAGCATTAAGAGTAATCCAAACACCATGCTGGTTTATGAATGGCAGTCTATTGTGTTGGATAAGTTTTACATTGTGTTTTTAGTTAGTGAGTTAGCTTATGTATTGGCGATAGTATTGTTAATATTTGAATTTATAATTAATTATTTAAATCAATATATATTTTTAAACATATTTAATTATTATTTATTTAATAATATGCATAATTAATTAGAAAATTACAAATATGGTCCTATGGATTAATGATAATTTGTAGTTGTTACATTGACTATTTACTAATATAATAAATACAGTTATCAAAATTATGCTGATAAAATTAGATACATATACATAATACACTGAACTTCGGGTGCTGTTCAGAGTAATCAATAGTGTTTAGATAATACTATAATAAATATACTGTTAATTAATTTAAAACACTCAAATTGATCTACTGGGATATATTTGCACTAATTGAAATTACCACATTATCGTGGTAGTACTATTATTGTTGTAGTTCATTTCATATCTTATATANTACAGAAAGAATTTCGAGCATCGTCATATATTTGATAAAATGTATATAAAATGTTTATTTGTTCATTCTTTAATGTAATAAAGTATTTAATATTTTATAATTATTTATATTATAGTTTATCCCGAATTAGAGAAACCGTTTATTTTTTAAAACTAAATATTAAAGTATACAGTCATTAATAATTCTCTTTGAGTAACGCTAATAGACCTGTTGGTAAGCAAATAAATTAAACATTACACTTTAATATCTATGAAATCAACCAAAATCGCTTCCAAATCGCTTCCCAGCGGTTTCCCTATCCCGAATGAACTATGCCGGCTTATTGCAGTATTGGCTACAAAAAAGCATTAAGAGTAATCCAAACACCATGCTGGTTTATGAATGGCAGTCTATTGTGTTGGATAAGTTTTACATTGTGTTTTTAGTTAGTGAGTTAGCTTATGTATTGGCGATAGTATTGTTAATATTTGAATTTATAATTAATTATTTAAATCAATATATATTTTTAAACATATTTAATTATTATTTATTTAATAATATGCATAATTAATTAGAAAATTACAAATATGGTCCTATGGATTAATGATAATTTGTAGTTGTTACATTGACTATTTACTAATATAATAAATACAGTTATCAAAATTATGCTGATAAAATTAGATACATATACATAATACACTGAACTTCGGGTGCTGTTCAGAGTAATCAATAGTGTTTAGATAATACTATAATAAATATACTGTTAATTAATTTAAAACACTCAAATTGATCTACTGGGATATATTTGCACTAATTGAAATTACCACATTATCGTGGTAGTACTATTATTGTTGTAGTTCATTTCATATCTTATATAATATTGAATATTTATTAACATAAACTATTACTTCGATTATTAATTGGAATTATAGTTGTTGTAAGTACTTAGTTTTTAAAACACTACTCTAGTTATAATTTAATAATAACAATAACCGTTGATTTATATTATCAAGATTTAAGTGCTATTTTGCTATTAATCATTATGTAGTGCATTTGCAATTGAATTTATAAAAATTCTAAAGTATAAATACCATACAAGCACTTGATAGAAATTATTCACAATAAAAACACAAAGTATAAATTTATAAAACATTTTACTAATTAATAAATATTTAATATATAAATAATGTATACCGATAATAATAGTAAATTTTCATACTATGTTAAATCATTTTATTCATTTGCCACATTATTAACGGTGAAGCCATTTTTATTTTCATTCACCATGATAAGCCAGATGTATATGATACCTACTGTTCAATTGATTTAGGATAAAATTTGTATGACCACGTACAAACTGCACGGCTCATACTGCGCCCGTCTGTCCACAATGACACCTAAAGATGACTATATGGGTGTGAAGTCACAGGTGGTGGTCGACGGGACACAACTGTTCACGTACTCGACAATATTATTAACAGTGCCGGCGCTGATCACACAACTGTTCATCGGCTCGTGGTATGACCGGTATATTAATGCTAAAAAAATCATGATGATTTGTGGCTCGCTCGGTTTTGTCATCCAGTGTGCCCTGTTAATTTTAACGGATTACTATTTCGATTCATGTATGTAATTTGTAGGTACACATATTTAAATAATATAATTAAAACACATCATTAACTTTAAGTATAAAAATAACGAATAATATATAACAATTGAAATTATATTTCATATAGATTTTGTTGTTGTAATTAATTTAACACTTTTTGTAAAAATAATAATTTATTTATCTCACAATTGATTAATTGAATAGCTCAATATATGATCCTGGTATCTATGCTCCCGGCGCTGGCTTTGGGCGGTATGTTTGCCACACTATTCATATATGGCCACAACAACACCACCACATATGCGAGCCCTCAGATTCACAGTCGCCGATATTATTACAGCAATAGGTTAGTGATCATAATTAGTAATTTATTATAACTAAATTGATTGTAATTTTAGGATGATAGGACTGGTGGCCTATTGCGGCCAAAACATGGTCCGTGCATTTATATTGACTCCCAACAGGTTTTATTATTCACTAATCCCGGGCACAATGGGTGGTTTGTCGAGTATAGGCATTCGCAGTCACTTTTCCAAGATCGTGGCACCCCATGAATTAGGCAAGGTGTTTACCTGTACGGGTGCCATCGATGCCATTGTACCATTGTTTGCAACCCTAATGTTTCAGCAAATATTTGCCCAAACAGTGGACACAATGCCCGGCGCAGCCTTTCTATTCGTGGCACTAATACTAATTATACCCTTTGTTGTGGTCATTTGGATTCATTTCTATACAGTATTTCTATACCTGTTTCTAAGGTTACTATTAATGATAGTGAAAATTGTGTAAAAGATTACGAAACAAATTGTATGAATATAAATAGTATATAAAATAGTTCAAATACTATTAATTTTTAATTGACTATAGTTGTTTATGAAATTATTTATTATTTTATTTATAACATTTATTTATTTATTTAATAATCAATTATTATTACATGTATTATAATAGCTATATGTAGGGTGACCAACCGTCCCGGTTTGGCCGGGACAGTCCCTGTTTTGACCATTTTGTCCCGGTGGGGTTTTCACAGATACCATTGAGCGTCCCGGGGAAAATTCGATTTAACTAAAAAGTACCTGGGTAAATTATGAAATGTCCTGTAATGTCCCGGATTTTTTTTTATAATTTTTTATGAAATGTCCCGGTTTTGAAAATTTTGAGTTGGTCAGCCTAGCTATATGGTATGAGTCTTATTGTAAAACTGTAAAATATTGTATCATTAAGTTAAATTCTATAATGGTATCTTATTGATATTTTCCTGACTCAATCAGTGCATAGTATTTATAACATAAACGTTTTATTAGACTGAATATATAAAAATATCTTTATAAAATAAAATTCTGCGTTACTATGATTTGTATTTTTTCGCGATTCAAATATTGGCTTAAATGGAAACCTAGTTCCTTGAGGGTGAAGGAGTGTAGCTAGAATTCTGAAATTAGTTTCATAATTTGAGTTGACATCTCTAGGCACCAGAATCCAAGTTTTATCAAGATCGGGTGAATACATTATGAACAGGATTTTTTCAAAGTGTGTCA
>CAJPIZ010002535.1:0-13414 GCA_905368565.1 Medioppia subpectinata
ATTAATAATTAAATTGTATATTTAATTATGAATTAAAATTACTTTTAACGCTTTGATTTCAATATATAAATTAAATATTTATTCAACATAGATTAAAATTCATAGATATTATATTTTAATTATATTAAGCAACTAATTAATTTTAAGCACTTATAACTTTTAAAACGTGCAAATTACAGTTGGCGATTTTACAATGTTAGTTATAAACTTTGATTATTCTACAATTTATCACTTTAAATCTATGTAGAGTTTTTCAATGTTTAAAATAAACCAAGCAATTTTTAGGTATTATTATCCAATATTATATGTAATAATAATATTATGTTTGTAAAATATTTTTTTATAATAATAAAATTTATTATACGTGTAATTAATGATTTTAATTATAAAATATAAATATAATATTCTTTAACATTAAAATATATAATTAATTTGATTATTGTTTTGGAAAACACATTTTATATAAAAATATAAACATTTTAGATTGAATTGATGTAGCTTTAACATTCAATGCAATCATTATTACCTATTTTACAATTATTATATTACATCAACATACAATTTTGACATCATTTTTTTAGCATTGCCTTAGATATTGTAAGTATATTTTTATTTTTATTTTGCATGATGAGAATAAACAAAATAAACAAATAATTAATATAATTATACCATCTTTAACCAAATTAAACATAGTAGGTCAATAATTAATATGCCATTCAAATGCCATTTAAAAGTCATTAAATACAGTAAAACATCGATATAATGAATTGATTAAATAGAACAGCAAATAAATTAATTAAAATTATCCCAAAATACGCCCAAAAATGTCAGTTTAATGCCATTCCTGTAATTATAAAAATAAATGAGCTGGGACATTTGCGCTATTTGCGTCGACACTATACTATAAAGATTATAAAATATTCTGATATTTATCAAATAATCAAAATCACCCAGGGCCAGCAAAATTAAATAGTTATTGACTAAAATATTTACAAAAAAAGAATATAATAGTAAATTTTTGGTTAAATTAGTGATAATCTTGAATGGCTTTTAAAAATATGGACGACAGGAATCCGATAATCTATTGAAAGTATAAAAACAATATAAAGTGGCTTTAATGATAATAATGTGGCGCATGATAAACGTATATCGGATATTACTAACTTCACACACGCGCATTTTATCAATCACAAACAATTTCCAAAAAGTAAAGCCCACTTCGCCTCCACCAACCATTTCAATCAATGTATTTATCTGTAGATTAAATGTACATTCAATGAGATTATATATTAAAATATTTATAATATTATGATAATTATTAAAACAATGTCTATGATAATAATATCAAAATTTTATACCTTGATTATATTAGATACCGAAATGCATTTACATTTTGCATTATTAGCAACAAATAAATTTAATTTTTTATACGACATTTGAGCCTCAATGTTGACCGACGCAGCCGTAAATAAAACATACAAAATCATCATGGTCAACACGCATATTACATATGTGTAAAGTATTTTAATAATTAAATCTTTGAGCACAAATATAACACTGAATGAGAACAATACAATAGCCACTGAGAACGACAACCAAAAAATGCACAAATACTTTGACCAATACGTGTCGTTATATTCCCGGATCTCTGCATACAATCCATACAACTGTTTAATTGCGGCCACAGTTTGGCCCGCATTTTGCCGTCGCTTTCCATTCATAGCCTCGAGTTTGCGGTGAATTTGACCCGATTTGAGCCTCAAATACAGACATAGTATATACAGGTATACCGTTTTAAACAGAATTATATTCCACTGATAGATACCCCAAAATGTAAAGATTATACCGTTAGGTATACCTAACATAAGAGAGTTTTGCCACGATGTTTGAAAGTAGTACATGATCACTATCTGAGGCCAAAGTACAAAGTACATGTTGAATCTGGTAAACCAATAGGATATTTGACATAAGTATCTAGTTCGCCGGACTAACTTAATGATTACATTGGCATCTGATAGCCCTACTGATGCCGGTGTGACCGCACCCGATATCATACGAAATACATCTAGAAATGTAGGTTTAATGCCATTCATGTAATTATGGAAATAAATGAGCAAGGTTAGTTGCATCATTATAGTGTCCACAATAAAAAGTATATCGTAAAGCGGGTAGGCATTTAACAAATAGCCAGTGTCACCCAGGGCTAATTGGACCATTTCATTTTGTTTGCCAGCATACATACAAATCATGCATTTTATTGTATAATATGCCATATAAATATGCATGAATATAGGTGTGTTGTACCATGGTCGCTTAATGTTAATGGCGTTCACATCTAAACCAATTCTATATAAATGTGTTGCCGCCGGTTTGTACGCCAAATGGGGTGGCAGTGGTTTATTAGGTTCAAAACGCACCATAATTAATGTCCTAGGTATAAATAATGTAAGGACAACAATTGGTATTATAATATACTGTAAACATTAATTATAATAAATATAAATATATACTTTATAAAACAATAAATACAAAATTCTTATAAAATAAAGTATTTAAAGTTATATACCTTTATATTATACAGTATATTATCCTATTTATTTATATGTATTACATTTTTACAACATGTTTCTACATTTCCAGTTTATAAAAATTAATACTTTTTTTGCTATTCATAAATTATTATAGATAAAGCTTTATAATAAAAAGCTTACCTTGTTTAAGTCAATTTTATAAATAAATAAATATTTATAGTATTTTATAGAATTTATGTATTTAGACAAAATATAAACTCACATTTATCACATCACATACAGTATCATTACAATATAAAATTTTGTATTTTAGAATTTTTAAAATTTATTTAAAATAATCTAAAATAAAATTATCTTAATTTATATTATAAAACCTAATTTACTAAATCATTTAAAATAAAATTATATTTAAATAGATATAAATATATATTTTCTTATAATTTGCTAAACATAAAATAGTTTGATTATAATAACAAATTTATAATTTAACTTTTAAAATTAAATAGTTGCCTTTGAATTTTTAAAAACTATATGACTGATACGACAACATTATTAATAGTTTTAATATCGTGATTATTTAAATATAAATATAAAATTATAATTATAACTTAATGATATATTTAATATTTTAAATAAAATAAATATTAATCATTTATATAATAAATGTCAAAAATATACAACAAATAAATTTCATTAAAAATTTTAATGATCATATCATGTCAAACGGCTATTACTTTTACATATCAAATATTTTCTTATTATTCTAATATTAATTGTTAGTAAAAATATTATATATTGTCTTATAATAGACTTATGATTAATTAACTTATTTTCAACAATATTTGACAATTCAATGATTATTGATATTATTACTGTAATCGAGTTTTGTCATTACGTAAACAATTTACATCTAAATTTAGATAAATTTTAATTTTTTACATTTAATAAATACGGATTTTCTAAATTAAATAAAACTCAAATTATGTTATTGAACAGTATTATTACAAACATTTTCCAACACGAAAAGCCCACCCTTTTTCTACCAATCGTTTCAATTGATGTATTTAACTATAGATATTTGCATACATTGAAGATAAACAATAGTTATTATAAAAAATGTACATGTTACTAATGTTTAAAATATTAAAATAAATAATTTATACTTTGATACCAATATTTTTAAGCTTAATATTACGATCAATAAATTGATTTAATAACTTATACGACTTCATGGCCTCCGTATTGAATTAGACAAATAATATAATTGTTGTTATATTACAAATATTATTACAATATTATTAACAATACATGTAACCGAATCACTCAACTTATCATTCATTAGTATAAATGGTATTTTCTAATATACCTGGCTGTTGTGTTACTTATAAAAATCGATTAGCTTTATAAGAAATTTAATTTAATTAATTTAAAAAAGTAACTATGGTGATTTAATGTTGTGAAACAAAACAATTTAAAAATTTATTAATATAATTTACTAAAGTATTATAAATATAAATAATAATAAATATTAACAAAAATTATAAGAACCAAAATGTGGTCAAAAATATTAATGTCTTTAATAACGAAAACACTACTATTGAGTGGATTTCTATACCAAACGTATGAAATTAGTTTCATATACTTCTCATACGAAACCACAACAAACATACGATTTGAATCGGAAGCACTGGTCAGTCCGCCGGCGCTCACAATATGTACACATATGTATGGTTTCATACGAGCGGATGTAAAGTCACAATATAATAGTTCAGGGCCATTTTATGAAACTATATTTCAAAACCAATCAACAGAGAAAGTATTTTCATCATTCAAAGCAATCGATAGCTATTTTGAGTGTAAATTTCACGATAAGATTAACTGTAATAATGTGGTATCGTATCAACAAGGTTACTATTCACATGTAACAAATTTCTGTTGGACAGTATTGTCTCAATGGGCGCACGAGTCGGACACCCGGTATGCGATAAACGACACCCGTATTGAACGGTCGGGTATATTAAGAATGGTATTTAAACATAGAAATCAAATACACATTCCATGGCTTATTGTTTACGTTCACTCACGTAATGAACAGATCCGGCAATATTACAGAAGAGATATGAATATATTCGATATCGCATTAAGTAATATATGCTATATTAAGTATCGTAAAATTACCACTATTTTAAAATACACAATGAATCATGGTAAGTGTTTCTCAAATGACATCACTGCCCACAATTGCCTTAACGACTGTATAATCCGGGAATATGTTGTGAAATATTTAACATTTCCCGATTACTTCATTGTGTATAATAATAGCAATTATAATGGATATAATGTGACACATTTTGCGACTAAACGGGACGATAGTATACAACATAAATGCCGGCGTGAATGCAGTGATCGTATTGAGTGCATTAAACATTATTATATCGTTTACTTTAACTGTGATACTCAGAGTTATATAACACAAGATTTTAGACTACGATTGCAATTACCGACTGAACCAAACGTGTTATACGAATCATCACTAAAAATGTCATTTGAAGAGTACGTTGTGTTCATCGGATCACTTCTCGGCCTATGGTTTGGCATTTCCTTCATTACGTGTTCCGATCTTTTGTCGCAAATGGTTATCAAGTTTTACATTAAAATTATAAAAAATAAACCATTGGTTGCACCCATTGTTATCAATACTAATATTCAAAACACAAATTATATTTCAATGCGGAGACCAAACAATAATTGAGTAAAATATTTTAATTTTTATAATTAAAGAATTTTTATTTAATATTTTAATATTAAATTAAATCTATATTTAAAAGAAACGATTAATGATGTTATCATTACAGACGCCTAAATGTATTGCATTTTTTAGTGGGATAGAGGATTTTTACATTTAATGAATAACCTTTATTTTAATTGTGGTTAAGTTTTACTAGCATTAATTATAAATCATTATATTTTAAAATATGTTGATTTGAATAGCCATTTGTTAATTAAAATGATAATTTCAAATCTTTTATAAAAATGCATTAATGAATTTAATTTTGTTTTATTTTCTCTATTATAGGTATATCATAATTTATATTGATAATGGA
Source organism: Medioppia subpectinata (assembly GCA_905368565.1). Lineage (NCBI taxonomy): Eukaryota > Metazoa > Arthropoda > Arachnida > Sarcoptiformes > Oppiidae > Medioppia > Medioppia subpectinata. The sequence goes on from CAJPIZ010002535.1 coordinate 5,636, forward strand.
TATAGCCATGATAGCGCCATGGTTATTGCAATATTAATAAAACACTTATTAACATAATACTGTAATAATAATTTAATTGCGATAATCTTTAGTGATTCTCAAAAATAACGATGATAGGAATATTAGAATCTAATAGGGATTTAAGTGGATATAAATAAATTAATTACATTGTTTAAATAAACAGCACAAAAGTACACTTACTTCCCAACACCTGGTTTTGTTAATAACAAACAGTTTCCAACACGAAAAGCCAGCCTTTCGTCTACCAATCGTCTCAAGCAATGCATTTAACTTACAATTAAATAAAATAATTATTTAATTATATATTGTTTTCAAAACTAATGTTTAAAATTTATTTCTACCTTGATTTTAGTAGCAATTAAAATGTCTCTACGCATAGCATTGCGGACAACGAGTGAAGTCAACAATTTATATGACTTACGGGTCTCAGTGTTGACCGACGCGGCGGTAAATACAACAAATAGGAAAACCTGGGCCAACACGACCAGGACGTACCCAAATAGTAGTTTAATCGCAGTATTCATTGAGACAAATATTACTGCAAACAGCACTAAAACAATGACCGACCCGTAGAGCAACCAGAATAACAACAACCACTTTGACCAATACGTGTCGTTATATTCCCGAATCTCTGCATACAATTCATACAACTTTTTAATTACGGCCACAGTTTGAGCCGATTTTTGTCTCGATTTATCGATTGACTTAAGCTTTTGGTGAATTTCATACAATTTAAGCCTGAAATACATACACAGTATATACAGGTATACCGATTGAAACGCAAGAATATTCCAGTGATAGTGATTCCATACCATAAAGAATATACCGTTCGGTACGCCAAACATCAGTGTTGTTTGCAACGAGGTTTTCACGTAGTAAGTAATAACCATGGTCACTCCACTAACACACATGATTATTTTTGTATTCATCTGTGCCATTCGTGTCATTGATCTAGTTTGCTTTACCAATTTTATTATTGCAGGTGGGTTTGTTAAGCCTACCGATGCCGGTGTGTCCACACCCGACACCATACGGAATACGCGCATAAATGTCGGTTTAATACCTTTCATGTAGTTATAGAAATAAACTACCTGGGTCATTTGATCTAGTAAGGTCGCCATTATTAAGTGCAAATTGAATACAATCCGGATATTAAATAAATAACCATAATCACCCAGCGCAAGCCTTATGACTCCATCACAATCATGAACAAGCATACAAATTAAGCACTTTATGTTGAAAAGTGCTAATATAATAAAACCAAATATGGGCTTGTTGAACCATGGTCTTTTAATTCCATAATACTCTACTATATTGGCGTCTAAACCAATTCTATACAGTTGTATTGCAGCAGGTTTATATGTTAAATGTTGTGGCAATAATTTTCTATGGTCAATTTTCTCCATTACTGACTATTAGACAATTTGTTATTTTAAATACAGTAAAACCCTTTTGTGTGAAATGAAATAACTTTGGCTTTTGGTTCACACAATTGATATTTAGTTTAACACAATGTTTATGTTCAAAATCTTGGTATATAAACAGAATTTCCAATTTGTAATTTACACAATAGTTTATAGAATATAAATATTTTAATACACAGCGAATATTGCTCTCCTATTGTTTACAATTAAATGTCCAATCAATAAAGTGACATGTTATAATGACATTGAGGGTAATTTATCAAAACAAAGTTCAAAAATGCTTTATGGATAATAATTAATGATAGTTTTGTTTTGATACAATGATATAAGAGTATCTCAAACTATATTCAAATGTCAGTTCAATCGTCAAATACATTATGAATTGTAATAAATTAAAAATTATAAAATAAAATGGAGCAAATAAAATGAAAATATAAAGTTTACTTCATAAAATACTTTACTTTATCTACTTAACACTTTACAACTATTTTAAAATAACCATGCGTTTAACCATATAATTTCTGATAATTTTTAATGAGTGCTAAAAACAATGACGACAGGAATGCGAGAATCTATAGAGAAAATTATAAAATATATTTATAATAAAGTTTAATGAAATTATAATAAGAGTAATCAAAGTATGTCCATTTAATCTTTACAAAATTATTAACAAAATAACAACTTTATTCAACATTAATGGACATACCGTACATAAATAGACCAAGTACAGTCTGTTCTCTACATAGATAACTTGTTAGAGAGGCAAAGATACCATATATATAATGATATATTGAGCTAAATTATAAGGGTTAGACTGTAGATGAATTATACACTCACTTGAAGGGACCGTATTTTCCTGATTACAAATACCTTCCAACACGAAAAGCCAACTTTCTTTCCGCCAATCGTTTCTATTAATGAATTTAACTATAAATATAAACATAATTAATAAAATGCATCATTTAAATCATTTATAAATTAACAATTGTGATACCTTAATCCTATGGGACAACAAAATCCCATTACATATAGCTTTACGAGCGATAAATGAATTTAATAATTTGTATGACTTTTCACTCTCAGTATTGATCGATGCGGTGGTGTGTAAAACAAACAATAGTATGGCTGACAGATTGATCTGGGCGTATATGTAGCACAATCTTAGCATCATATTCATCGCAATAAATATAATTCTGTAGGTAAATATTACAATTGTACCAGTGTACAATACACAGAATATACCCAAATACTTTGACCAATACGTGCCGTTATATTCCCGGATCTCTGCATACAATCCGTACAATTCTTTAATTACGGCCACAGTTTGGCCCGCATTTTGCCATCGATTTCCTTTCATAGCCTCGAGTTTGCGGTGAATTTCACGCGATTTGAGCCTCAAATACAGACATAGTATATACAGATATAACGTTACAAACAGCAGAATATTCCACTCGTAGTTAAACCATAGTATAAGGAATATACCATTTGGTACCCCATATATCAGGGTTGTTTGCAAAGAGGTATACACGTAGTAAATGAGTACTACATGGGGACAGGCAACCATCCAATTTAAAAATTTGACATTCCAGTACATTAACGTGAACAAGTACCTCGATCGTTTGACTAAAAGCATGATTTTATCAGGATCAATTAGACCGACAGATGCCGGTGAGACCTTTCCCGATATCATACGGAATACACGCAAAAACGTCGGTTTAATACCCTTTACGTAGTTGTGATAAAAAATGAGCTGGGTCATTTGTATGTACTGTGTCATGCCGATTAAACACACGTTGTCAAGTACGCGTGTATTTAACAAATAAAAATAATCGCCCATGGCCAAATGAAAGGTCTCGTTATCTGCGGTGACGTTTAGGAAAATGATTGATCTTATTGTGATTAATGCGGCGTAAATGGACATGTATATCGGTTTGTTGTACCATGGTCGTTTAACTTTTACATTATTTATAGGGTAAAAATCGACGCCAATTCTATAGAGATGAGTGTCCGCCCATTTATAAGTCAAATCCGGTGCCAGTGGTTTATATGGATTTATATGGATTATATTTAATTTCTTAAGTTGTTTGTCCATGATTGATTAGTATAAGAAATTTATGGCAATGATATTACTTTTATTATAAAATCTTTGTCTTAACAAATAATATTTAAATACATTTTTGTTTTTTTGAACGCATTTATTTAAATATTTGTTAAATATTTATTATGGAAAAGTTTATTAATGGTTATATTTATTATTAATGGCAATATAATGGTTTTAATAGTAATAATACTCTAATATACAAAATAGTATTTGTATTTTTGATTACTTTTAATATTTATAAATTACAACTATTAACTTATACCGTATAGTAATTATAATTATAAGATTTACAATTATAAATTATCTACAGTATATTTATTGCCGAATCATTTACTTATAATAATTATAATTATTGTCGAATATTGTAATAACAATTAAATTGTTATTGCTATTAGTATTATGATGTAAAAATTGTATGTAATTTGTCTAATTAGCTAATTATTGTGGTAGGACAATAACCATAAAATCGTAATCATTTTAATGTAACTGCAAAAACCAATTATCAATAAAGCAAAAGTCAAGACTCCAGTCAATACATGTCATAAATGCGATCACATAATAGGATGTTTACACCAATATTCTTAATTTTAAATTTTTGCTTAACATTGTATATGATGTACCTTGCTTATCTATAAATATCAATACAAATTGTTACTTTAATTACATAATTAATGTCTTTTTAAAAGAATACATTGAATGACATGAGAGATAATTAATTATTTTAATGTAATAACATATAGATTTAGGCATAATTTACATAGGGTCTGATCCCGATTTTGGAATGTAGTACATTCTGCAAAAATACGTACAATAATTGGGTACATTAACAGCACTAATAAAGTTCGTGGTAAGAAAGCCTTATGATATAGACTATAAACATTAGCTAATAAACCATTGGGCTATGCTAGCCTGGTCAGCATTTATCATAGATATGAATACACTTGGTTGCTTAAATCATGTATGCCAAAATAGGGGCCAGACTGTATGACCAATTAGATTAAATAAAGTGTTATTTGCGATAGAAACTAAACAAACCATTATTTATATAAAGGTTTGTTAAGTAATTAATGCGTTTCTACGAGTGTTTTGTCTATTTGTGATAATCTTTGGCTACTTTTAGAAACAATGACGACAGGAATGCAATGATCTACAGGAGATTATCATAATAATTATTATAAGCTAGGTTAATTAAATACTAACTAACTTCACAGCAACGAAGTCTATTGATTACAAACACTTTCCAACACGAAAAGCCCACTTTTCGTCTACCAATTGTCTCAATCAATGAATTTAGCTATAAATTAGTATTACTTAAGTATTGAATTTATTATGCATAAATAGAATTTATTAATACCTTAATCATATGGGACACCAAAATGCCATTACGTTTAGTATTGCTAGCAATAAATGAATTCAATATCTTATATGACTTCTTGGAGTCCGTGTTGACCGAAGAGGCGGTGTATAAGACAAACAATATAATGACCAACATATTAGTCAGTATAATAACATACGCCAATTTAATCGTGGTATTCATTGGAATAAATATAACAGTAAACGTAAATAAAACAGTGGCCCACGAAAAACACAATAAAAACACACCCAAAAACTTTGACCAATACGTGCCGTTATATTCCCGGATCTCTGCATACAAACCATTCAATTGTTTAATTACGGCCACAGTTTGGCCCCTATTTTGCCGTCGCTTTCCATTCATATCCGGGAGATTGTGAAGAATTTGACCCGATTTAAGCCTCAGATACAGACATAGTATATAGAGATACGCCGCCGGAAACAATAGACTACCCCAACAATAGTTAGTCCACAATATAAATAGCATACCGTTGGGTATCCCATATATTAGGGTTGTGCGCAACGGGGCGTAAATGTAATAGATTGTAATGAATGGTGGACCGCCACAGAACCAGGTAATAAACTGGTGGTTCCAGTATGTTAGCCTTAATATATATTGAGTTTGCCGGGCAATGTACATAATTGCATCTAAGTTTGTTAAACCTACCGATGCCGGTGTGTCCACACCCGACACCATACGGAATACTCGAAGAAATGTCGGTTTAATACCATTCAAATAATTATAATAATAAATAAGCTGGGACATTTGTATAAATTGTGTAATTACAATTAATGTTACATTGTAAATCATACTAACATTTAACAAATAACCAAAATCACCAAGGGCCAGCAAAAGATCTTTGTGATATTCGCCGGCCATTAGGCAAATAATACATTTCATAGAAAACAATAATGAATAAATGAAAATACTTATTGGTTTGTTGTACCATGGACGTTTATCCCCTTGACAATAAACCTTATTGAAATCTAAACCAATTCGATAGAGGTGTTTTGGAGCCGATTTATATACAAAAGCATGTGATAGTGGTTTGTTTGGGTTAAGTTTAACCATGATTTATTTTTGTTAAATTTACTGATAACAAGTTTTCAAAATTAAAATATAAAGTTATTACTTTACAATAACTAAATAAAGTAATGTAAACTTAATATTCAAATAATTTTTTCAAAGTTAAATTACAAAAACTAATTGCTTTCATAATTACATACAAATATTTAACGCAATGTATTTAAAATTGCGTGTGATTTGCAATTAAAACAATTTATTTTATTTAACTGTAATTTTTAGTTGTTTCCCTATTTTAAAACTAACTATAAAACTATCCCTTATTTCCCTTAAAATATATTTCTATTCTAAACTTTATTCTAACTATTAAACTATTTATTACTTTATTTCTAAACTAAAATTTATGTTTTAAACTACTACTAATCAATACAAGGAATGACATTACGTATAATATAAAAAATTTTAATTAACTTTTTAAATCACAATTTTTTTAATTCTATCAATTAGTTAAAGCTAAACTATGTTTGTTTACATTATGTTTGTAAATGAATTCAATTTATTAGTTCAATCAGCATAATTAATATAATTTATAAGCCGGTATATCAACTTACAAATAACATAATTATGATATTAAAGTCAGTCATCCCTGAACTAAGGGACGGGTGACGGGAAATTGACTGAATTTATGAAAAATGTTTAGTTATGCAATGTATGCCAAAGTAACTAAACTTGGTATCTATTAAATAATGAATGCCAGTATATTTATCGTATAGTTTAAAAACACAATATTTTTTATATAGACATAAAGAACTATCAAAAATGTTTTATTGCATAATACGTTAGTTTGGCGTCTATTGTGTGGTCGAAAAATTTAATACATAAATGAATTAACAAATATATAATGCACTTATCGTTCACTAGTTATACAGTATATGTTATGTACACTATATTTGACTGACATTTGCGGACTGACTGCCAGTGTTTTGTTGCATAAAAAATTAAAATGTAAACTAAACCTAAAAAGAGATTATAGACTATAAAATTTTTAGTATTATTACTGTTATTATGCCATACAATGAATGGATCGGTAATACTGTATACCGTTATGTGAATAGTGTATTAAAAATTGCAAAATTTTAATATATAATTGTTAACCACTAAAACCACCCAAACGTATAATAGCATCGGGGTATTAGCGGTAGGTAATAGTTGGTAATGTAGCCATAATACCCACTATGTAAAACATCTGTCCCATCAAAGTACCAGCGCATACACGTATATGGATTGACAGCACCGGGCAATGGGACCCTCGTATTGACTGAATAGCTCTCGTAATACAAATATTTTATGTGGTTTTTCGTGAATATAAACTTTTTTGTGACAGAAAAATGATTTTTTCAAAAGAAACTAACTATGGCTACAATTCCTACGCTATTATACATGCTATACATAATCGTTACAAAACGCTTTGCCGTACAATAGGTATGGGTATATCAATGGTAAGGGTATTATCAATACACTATCAATACGTGGTTTTTAAGGGTCCTCTCCCTGTGCTGTGCTGTCCGTCCCTCTCAGGTCTTCAAGCGTTTTGCTTTTCATACTGTCGTCCGTAATATCTCTTGTTTGGGACAAAACATGGTTTTATTTCTGGTTATAATAACGTGTTATTTGTATACAATATGTCTCTTCAAAATCAAAACGGAATTTATTTATATATTTTTGTTACATATTTTCATATTATTGTAATTTCTTTTTAGATTTAGTTTACATTTTAATTTTTTTTTTGTGCGACAAAACACTGGCAGTCAGTCCGCAAATGTCAGTCAAATATAGTGTACATAACATATACTGTA
>CAJPIZ010002536.1:0-13413 GCA_905368565.1 Medioppia subpectinata
TGTGCATTCCGCAAGTTTAATTATACTTGGTACTATTGTATTTTACACGTGTACTAGTTATTTAATCATGATATTTACAGAGATTAACACATTGTTCATAAAGAGTGTTGTGTTGAACGACACGCGGTTATTAATGCTGGCGATCGCAGCACACAATTACTGGGAGTGTCAGACACGGCGTGTAAACCAAAACATACGGTATTTTATATTTTACATGTATTACTTTTATTTCATTAGTCTCGAATTATGCGTGTATTACATATCCAAATCTGGTACAACACTGGTGGGCACAGTATCTGGCTATACCTATTTATTTGTCAATTTGAGCATTATATTTCAAAACATATTAGATATTAAACGCATACCATATGCGGCGCACCGGCCGTACGCCCTATTGGTTGGGCATACGTGTCGGTCATCGACGGTATTGTCAGCTAGAGATCGGCTAAAAGTGATGACATTTATCGAGAGATTGTCGTCCGAACCCATCATTGGTTACCATTGTTTAGATTTATTTCCCATTAATAGCTATGAAATCTATCAATTGTGTGCTGTTGTTGTCAGTAACTATTTGCTGCTAACCACACTGTTTTAAAGTTTATATAACATGTTTAATTAGTTAATAAATATACCATATATACATTTTCATAATATAAATAATTATAATTATTTTACATCAAATTATATAACTTTATTAAACAAAATTAATATTTCCTATGTAAAGTTGTCGCGTGATATGTTGTTTCATATATAATACTAGATGATTCCCGCCCCCCACTACTCTCCCCCCGTTAATAAATAATTTTAAAAACTTCAACTCAAAAATGTTTCAATATTTTGTAATTTCATTTCCTGTCTGCCTATTGTCTGATGAGTCAAATGTCAATTCAAATGAGTGCTCAAACCATTGACCACTATTGAGGGATGATAGGCATAAATGCATTACCAATGCTCAATGCATTCAAACACAATACAGACATTGCATCACACAATGCAATACATTGTGCACTATATTATATGCAGGGAATTGCATTTAACTATTGTAACTATTTTTAGCGGTTAATAGTATTACCCCCAGACTCGGGATGTGAACCGATCATGTATTGGGGGTCAGTTTACCGAAAGTTTATTTTAACTATATTTAACTATTTGAGGCGTTCGTAACTATTTGAACGTTTATTACCTTATGCGTAACTATTTGCCACATTTTTTTAGTTTTTGGTATAATAGTATTACCCCCAGACTCGGGATGTGAACCGATCATGTATTGGGGGTCAGTTTACCGAAAGTTTATTTTAACTATATTTAACTATTTGAGGCGTTCGTAACTATTTGAACGTTTCTTACCTTATGCGTAACTATTTGCCACATTTTTTTAGTTTTTGGTTTATTTTAGTATAAAACACAAAGAAAATTACAACTTAATTTACATTTGTTAGTTAGCAAAAAATTTAAATAGATTAAACTATGACAAATGTAAAAGTTCTTGTAAATATTGCTATAATTTATCATTCAAAGCGATGGTATGACCAAAATTATGTGTTGTATGTATTCAGGGGTTTGACCAAAATAATTAAAAATATTCTTAAAAACAGTTAATTTTGTTAAATACAAATGATTTAACTTAAAAACAGTTTTATTTAGTGTATTAAAGAGTGAAACTGGCATTTTGTAACATTTTATATAATTTTTAAGCCTATTTAAGTAACTATTTGGGCTGTTTTTCATAATTCATAACTATTATAGTGACTATTTGGGGGTATTATATTCACCTATAATGCAATGCTCTGATTATATGTTATGGATGTGTTGCATTCCAATCGTGTGTAAACTCATAGTAAATATTTAGGGATTGTATTATTATTGAAATGGGTTTCCTTTCTAGGATAAGGGATTTAACTTTATAATGTGTTGGACTACAAATAACAAAGCATTTATACTGCTATACTAACCTGGCGATTGTTTTGGCATTTTAAATGTATTAATCATAAGTTAACACATTATTGACTGCACACAATAACAATATTAAACTATTGAAAAATTAATTTAAAAATTATTAAATCTTATTATGAATAAAATTCTAATAAAGTTTTTGTATAGTTAAAGAGATCCGCAAATGTATTTCAATAAAATTCTAATGAATTAGATTAAGTTATGGGAAAGTGTGTGAATATAGTTAAGCCACACAGTTATCAATTTATATTTACAACTATTGGAACAAGTTTATTAAATATTACAATGTCATATTTATCATACATGTCATATTTATTACTTATGATAACTGGGCATTTACGTGCATTTGATTTTACCTCTATTATATTACTGTTGAATTCAAACAAATATTGATAGTTTGTGTGTAATATTATTTTATAAGATTTTGTATTACATAACTATAAATTACATGAAATTCTTAGAAATAGCACTTAAGATAATTTTGAAATATACTTTTATATCTTATTGTTCTTTAAAGGTGACAATCTATATAACACGGATATACTGCATAATAAATTATATATACGTATGTTATATAAATACTGCTGAAACTTTAATATAGACATCAGTAAAAACAGTTTTTCAATTAAGATCAATTAATTTGAAAATCAGTATTATTTTATACAATAAACAAAATGATGAACTAGTCGTATGTTTAGCATTATTTATGACCCCAACTGTATATTCAAAGAGTCTACGTTACTATAGTTGCAGTATGTGTTTGCTTTGAATTTATTAAAAAATTAATATAATTAAATATTGTGAATTGCAGCATGGCCGGCAGGAAAAACTACGAGTTTTGATTTAGATGGCTGTCAAGCGGGAGACTATGCTTGTTTGGTCGAAAATGGCCAAAATGTGTCATTCACTTTTGGATTCCAATCTGGTAAATTAACTTTATTTTAATTATTACTGCATAATAAACATAATAATTATTAAATAGTAATATATTTTATATTAATTAATTGCGTTATAATAACGAGTAAAATGTTTATGCATAGTATACACCCACTTTGCATTATGTTATTACGTATCCACTTTATATAAGTTACTAATTTAATTATACTCTAAATTAGAATCCGATGAATCGAATCCGAAAGTGACCATAGTGTTCGGTCATACCGACAAACAAGGTTCTTATGTTGAGGACTACGACTATACACATTATCACACCAACGCCTGTCCCACCACTGCCTGTCCCATACGTAAAGGTGTGGCCCAGAGGTTGACGTTCAACACCACTATTAAAGCGACAGAATTTGTGAGCAGCGGAACCGCTAAACGATTAACAATTAGAGTTCATATTGAAGGCAATGGAAATGATTTGGTCTGTAGTGAAGTATATCTGGCCATGATCAAATAATTTTATTACGCCATTTAATTGTGATGATTGTTTAATATTTATATTTTTATATAAATTGTGCTTGTGAAATGATTTTTATGGTAGTAAAATATTTTTAACACATTATTCCAACAGATCATAATCTAAAATTAATTTTCTAATTTCATTTAATAATTTATTAATGAACAATATTCAATAAAACAATTACCACAATATATGGTTTGTATTCTTCGGGATGCTGCCGTGGTAATTACACCATAATAAAAAATTCCACATAATAATATCTCATGTTTATCTTATTTTAAGCATTTGTGGTCATTATTGGCAATTAAAATAAAATTGGTTTTTACTACAAATTAATGACATAATATTGTGTTTTCATTTAACAAATCTATTTTTGTAGAAAGTATTTAAATTACTATTTAAAACATGATTTTGAATAGACCAAAAATCATGGTAAAATGGTTGTTTTTATTATCATACTAAGTTAACTTATTTGTTTTATTTAGTCAAATGATAAATAAGTGCCTTCAGCGCCATATAGTGCAGCTAAAGTTATTAAAATTGTATAAGATTAATTTATCTGAATACTTTTAATACTATAAACCAAGGAATTTACCATTAAAATAATAATATTCAAGCATATAATTTTTGTATTTTAATATTTGATAGTTTGACATTTTTATTTTATGAGGTAAACGTCTAATAAAATGTATTTGTCAACTTAACATTTTATGTTATCAGGTTCAACAGTACAGAATTAAATTAAATGTCAAAAGATCGGTATTATAAATATCTAAAACTGTGCTAATTGCCTTATGTCTAATAATAATAAATTCCTCTATATTTAATATTTCAAGTATTAAGATAATTAAACTAGATTATTATAGAAAGATATACTAATAATTTTTAGTATATAATTGAGGATATGTTATTAAAAATAGTACAAAACACTAGAAATTTCTTGTAAAGGATTTGATAAAAAATGTTTAATAAAAGTACGATAATTATCAATTATGTATAAAACTGAATTTAATTCTAATTTTTTATTATTATTACAGTATTATTATTAGTGGTAATTGGAATCATTGACAATGTCTTTGGAGAAAACGGAGCCTGTCCCGATGATTACCCAATCAAATCACCATGCCACTACTATGCGTCTGATGCGCCATTCTGTGACATTATCTGCGACGGGGACCAAGACTTCAATATATATGCTGTATTCGCCGATTTAAACCAAATACTACCAATAGATAAGAAACCATTTCGTAAACTAATATTACGATCTACAGGTGCTTTTGAACTGCCACACAATGCATTCGCCGGCATCCAGTTCCAAAACATTATCATTGAAGACTGTAGTAAATTAAAATACGTTGAAATAACTGCGTTCGATGGCACCATATCAACCGTAACACAATTTACTATTTCTAATTCTCAAATTAAAAATTCCGACTCAGATTTTTGTGCCGCAATTAGCACATTAAAAGCGTTAGAAATACTCATGGTGGAAAATGCGGGCGTTATCACATTGCCATCAATGTGTGTGTCTGGTTTAAAAAAATTGCGCGAGATTGGCTTCTATAACAATCCATTAAAATCAATATCGACCAGCGCGTTCAACTATTTACCGTCGTTGAAATATCTACATTTTAATGGAAGCCCTATACAAAATGTGTCCGCACACGCATTCACTATTGGTCGTAACACGATTGACCAGTTAGTTGACATATATTTTTACTCTCAACCCAATAATCCTTTCGATAACCATGCGTTACAATCTATTGGATGCGCAACAAATATAGGATTTTGGTCAAATAGTATAAATTATTTAGATTCAACTATATTTGAATTGTTTTTGACTGAAAACACAATGAATAAAATATTTGATGAAAGCATCGATTGCGCCGACAGTCGTAACCAATGGATTAGAGAGAAATACCCACACATATGGACGGATTTGAAATGCCGGTCGTGTCCCAATGATTATCCTATTAAATCACCATGCGAATACAGGGATGGTCGGGATTTTTGTGATATATTATGTTCGGGTAACAATTTATTTGATGTATATGCTCTGTTCTCAGATTTAAATAATAGTCTACCGACTGATAAAAAACAATTCAGACGATTGGAGTTAACAAACAAGGCTATAGAAGAGCTGCCGGCCAACGCGTTCGGTGGGATACAATTTAGCGAAGTTTACATTAATGAGTCAAGTAAATTACAACGTATCAACACAGCTGCATTTAATGGCACGGCATCAAAAATAACCATACTTCAAATTGACAACTCTCCAATTAACATAATAGCCAAAAACGACTTGGACTGGTTTGGGGCTATTAACACGTTGAACAAGTTGGAAAAATTACATTTGTCTAATACTAAGCTTATAACATTAACCTCAATGAGTTTATCAAAACTTAATAATCTACGCATTATATCATTTTCAAATAATCCATTACAATCAATATCAAGAAGCGCGTTTAACAATTTACTCTCTCTTGAATTGTTAGAATTCAAAAACAGCCCAATAGAACGTGTGGCCGAACAAGCTTTCACAATAAATTGCAAAAATGTTAATGAAAATTTAGAAATAGATTTTGATACTCAGCCGAACGACCCGTTTGCCAATCGTGCATTTGAATCGATAGGATGCGCAACAACTATACATTTTGGGCCAAAATCAATTAAATATTTAAACCGCGATAATTTTGATGAGTTTTTCTCTGAAAATATAAATAATAAAGTGTTGGACGAAAGTATCGATTGTGTGGATAAACGTAACCAATGGATTAAAGAAAAACACCCACATGTTTGGCATGATTTACAATGTAAAAATTACATTACGTGTCCCAACGATTACTCAATTAAATCAGAGCTAGGTTCATGCGCATACATGGACTATGATACATTGTGTAACATTGCCTGTTGGGGCGACAAGGCGTTTGATATAAAGGCGTTATTCTTTGACCTAAATCATAGGCTACCAAATGATAAGAAAACCTTTTGGAAACTGGAGATATCAAACACGGCAATAGAGGAACTACCGGCTAATGCGTTCGCTGGCATACAATTTAAGCAAATTCATATTATTAATGCATCTAGTTTACATCGTATAAGCCCTGCCGCGTTTGAAGGCACCGCATCGATAACAAACGGGCTTTTTATTAAAAATACCACGATTACCGAATTGGCAACAAATGATTCGGATTTGTTCGGAGCGATAAACGCTTTGCCCGAGTTGGCGGGGCTAGAACTGGACAGAACTGGCGTTACCACGTTGCCCACGATGAGTGTGACGGGTCTAAAAAATTTGGAAAAAGTGACTTTTAAAGCAAATTCACTAAAGTCCATTTATTCCGACGCGTTTAGCAATTTGCCGATGCTACAACATTTGCAATTTATTGAAAGCCCAATTCAGCGCGTTTTCGATCGCGCGTTCACAATAAAGTGCGATAGAAATGTAAGTCCGAGATTAGTAATAGATTTCGATACTCAACGCGAAGACCCGTTTGACAACAGGGCGTTAGAGTCGATCGGATGCTCGACTACTATAACACTGAGAAAGGGATCCTTTAAATACTTGGATAGAAATGAATTCGAAGTGTTTTTTAGTGAACATGTGTCCAATCGTGTTAACGATAAGAGCATCGATTGCTACGATAGTCGTAACCAATGGGTTAAAGAGAAATTCCCAGACGTTTGGAAAGATTGGGTGCTTAATATTTGTGAATGATTATATGGTAGTTATTAAATAGACATTGGGTAAAATTTTAGTTATTTTATTTTCAGAATTGCACATTAGCACACATTATTAATATTACAAATAGTTTATAATATAAATTTATATTAATTTTTTCAATATATTTAATCAAGAGAAAATATCAATCAATTTTATTTATTATTTAAACATTTTTATGTCTAAATTTCAATTTATAAATTAAATAAAACATAATTTAATATTTAAAATTTTTTTAATTACTTTATATTGAAGTAAACTTCATGGATATTCTTATATTTTGTACACGTATTAAAATATATATTATAAAACATTATATTAATTACAATGTAGTAGTATTAGATAAGTATAATAGTTATTATCCATAAATTGATAATTATAAACATAATTATTGTTGACAAACAGTATGCCATTAAAATTAAATAAAACTTTAAATAAGAATATTTTATATTTTAAAAACATAAGTTACAATTCATATTGTAATTATAATTTAATGAATAAAAATATAATTAAACAGCATAAATAATAATTTGTGTACTTTTAATTATTGTAGTGAAACCTTATAGTTATAAATAATATAATTTCCATAATAAATACTATAACAGCGCTAATAAAACAATAGCCGCTAAACGTAAATAACGTGACAAATATATGGTGTCGGAGGGGTTCGTAAACCGGTATGGGATCGGCGTAAAAGTCAGACATATGGCGGCCATCGAGGAAACCAGTGTTTTCTGCGATATTATAATAGACGTGAACGTAGTAATCGGCGTGCAATTGCTCCCAGTATTGAATGATCGAGGTCTCGTATAATCGGCGATTACTATTGGTTAAATTGATAAACGTGAAAATAACATTAATAAATTTAAAATTTATATTTTTAAAAATTATAATTACACGTGATGTATGTACACGTGATTATGTAATTAAGAGTTCTAGATTAAATGATCATTCAATAAATTATTTAAAATAAATTAAAATTTTTAGTCAATTTATGAAAAGCAGTTGATATATAAAATATGCATACGTCTTAAATAATAATATAAATTTCAGTGTGTAACAATCAATGTAACTTACATCATTTCAGCGTAATCAGCAAACTTAAACATTGGCCCATAGCACAACGTAGAAAAATAAACAGGCACATCAGGTTGACCAATATGGTAGGGCATAAATCGAGCTGCATAGCGCTTGAAATTCTCGGTATAAACATCCTCAAATATAAACACGGTGTGTTTAAATTCATCTTGCAGCACCGATTTATCTAAATTCATCCCCAAATTTGTCAACCGATCTAAATTGTCCTTGGTCATTGTGTTTATTAATTTTTGCGTGAGCTTGTTAAATTTCATTTTAAATTCTTTGTCAAATTTGGCTGAAAATTCGGGTGATATTATACGCCAATAAGTATCCCAGTTTGAATATATGTCAAATTGACCATCTAGCAAATCGTCAATAGAGTTCACGTGGCGGACATCTCTATCCACCATTTGAGCTGTCAGATAATTTTGTAAAACATAAACCAATGGTGCCATAGATAGTAGCCATAACATGTAGAGGTAGTTACGGTAATACGGTTTCTCGGCTATGAGCAACAGTGGCTTTAAATAAATCCATACCCGATTGTATATAGATACATTTGTGTTTGACTTAACACCATGATCACGATAAACTAATTTGTCCATGATAATTAAGCTCATAAACGCAATAAATATGCCAAACCATACGTTTGCCGGAAATATTTTCCATATCTCAATTAGGGGTGGGAACGGTGTAGTTTAATCTGTGCGCTATGTAAAGTGGCCAAGTACAGTTTAGTGATTTTACCTCGGTATACCATGTGTAATCTAATGCCGTTTGCTCAACGCTGGTTAAATGACCGTGCTTAATCATTTCATATTGGGGATCGCCATTACAATCTTGCAATACGTTCAGTTCAATGCTATTTTAATTTACATTAAGGTAATTCATTATATGAGAGCTAGGCGATCATGGAGATCCTAGCACCTAATGCATTTCCTATGGACAATAAGCAGTAGTTATAACTCAAAAAGTACTGGACCAATTTTGACAATTTATATATCAAATTGTACAGAATTAAATTTTATTTGAGACCAATATCAGGATTTTTTCAATAAATGTGAAGAATCAGAGTATACTCGTATTAATTAGGTAAAAATATAATATTTTAAAGTCTTGCCATTTAAAAAATACCTATTCAATTTTAGTTATCAGTACATCAAATTAGTTCAAATTAAGAATATGATAATATAATTTTTTTGAATTTCAATATTTTAATTTTAAGCCTTAGTTTTGCACATAAAGTTAGAAAATAAGTTCTAAATACCTTTACGATTGGAATTTTTAAAAACTAAAAAATTATATTTTTTTTACTTTCAATTATGACTAATTTGATATACTAATAATTAAAATTGAATCAGTAGTTTTCAAATAGCAAGGCTTTAAATTATTGTATATTTACCTCTTAAATATGAGTATAGTCTGATTGTTCTCATTTATAGGAAAAATCCCGATATAGGTCTCGAATTAAATTTTATTATGTACAATTTGATATATAAATTGTCAAAATTGGTCCAGTACTTTTTGTGTTATAACTACTGCTCATTGTCCATAGGAAATGCATTAGGTGCTAGGATCCCCATGATCGCCTAGCTCTCATATGTTATTTTGAATGTAGTTTTGTACTGCATCTATAAACAAAATGTAACTTTATAATTACCTGTAATTAAACCGATTTGCGATAATGCTTAATAAAGGTACTACAATTGAATTGAAATAGGTCAGCCCATTACTGTCCTTGATAACTATGAGTTCTGCCTAGGTTATTTATAAAATTAATGAATATTATAAATAATTATATCTATAAATAAATAGTACTTCAAACTTACTGCATACGAAAAAATGCCCAAATGAAAAGTATTCTCACTTGATGGGTTATTAATTTTACTGGTTGTTAAATAATGTGTGCAGTTTATATGAGTAATATTTACGGTATTCACAAATTTATGCCAATAATCATTAGTACCACGATAGTTAATAAAACTTTCCGGAATACCATATTGAGTCACGTAATCGCCCCATGAGCCCATGATAGTTTTCTTTGTATTATTTGATTTAATTTCCTATTATTTTTAAATATTTGTTTCAAATCAGTTAAACCGAGTTATTTATAACTAGACTAATCTATTATGGTAAAATATAAAAGATAAAAATAGTAAATTGTGAATTAGTAAAAAATCAATACTACTTCTGGTTTTAGTATTACATACTGTATATTATAAAACAAAATACAAAATATTAATTTAATCTATATGCTAATTAAAAAATATTTCATTACTTTTATAACAATACCGATTCTATTACATAAATTAAAAATAATTAATAATTATTATAATTATAAATTTCAAAAATTCACATACTTGTATATTAAATTGTTAATTAAAGTTGCATTTATTAAATGATAATTTGTTATAATATTGGTCACTAGAAATAGTTTTTTGTATCTATTGAATTATGGTCTAAAACTATGAGATTATTTCGCTTTAATCTTTCTAGATGCTTAATGCTATAAATGAATAAAATAACATAATATTTATAAGGTGTTTACATTGTAATGTCATTAAACTATTTACCGTGACAAAACAACAACTTATTTATATATTTCTTATATAAAAATAAAAGTAATTAGTAAGTAATTTAATATTCAATATCTATGACCTCTATATTATATAGTTTTAATTCTACATCTCTTGATCAAAATTATATCTACTGTAGTATAAAAGTTTTAGATAATAATTATTTACTTATTTTACTTTCCAGATGTTTAATCCTTAAAATTATTAAATTGACATTATGTTTTGAAATAACATTTTATTTATAGCATTTCATTTTATGCATTCATTTTCTTTATAAAATGTTTTTTTACATTACTATGTTTACATTGTAATATCATTAAACTATTTACCGTGACAAAAACAAATTATTTTTTACATTTTTTATTTGAACATAAATAATTATATATTCGATAATAATTCATTTGTATTTTATATAAATAAATGTAATATGCTGGTATTTAGGCATAATGAAATCTAATACAGTAATAGAAGTAATAGTTGAAACGAGGTTAGTAAAATATTGCAAATCAACTAAAAAATAATGTAAAACTTCTTTAATTATTCTGTAATTTAACTAGTTGTGTAATAATTATTTCTATGTTCATTTAATGTGTTTGCTGTATATTACTATTTATATATTTATAAATTTTACAAATAATAACATAAAAATTGACCATAATTAGAAATTAACATAAAAATTAATACACATATAATTTAAAATTAAATTAAGAGTTGCCGAATAAAATAATAAATCGTTTTTATTAATAGCTAATTATTAATTAGTAATTAATAAAACTATAACTGATAGATTATAGATCAATTCATTTAAAATATCTTAATAAAACAAGGTAGCTTTAACTATACAAATTACCCAACAAGGTTGAAGGCATGTTGAACACACGCTCTATTGGACTTCGAGTAAATTGCAAATTTCTCAACGCAGGCAAGTTATGCAATGCTTTGGCCAAAACTGACTTAAGCGGGTTATCAAATAAGAAAATATCGGTCAAATTGACTAAGCTCGATATACCCATTGAGGGCAATGTGGTAACACCCGTATAGGAAAGTTGGAGACCATTCAATGCTATCAACGTGTTAATCGCACCAAACAGGTCCGAGTCATTTGTGACCATTTCATTGACCGGGGTGTTGTGTATTTGAAGTCCAACCATGGTGGATGTTGTACCATTAAACGCGGCTCTGTTTATACGCTGTAATTTATGTGCGCTAAATATGGAAACTTCCCTAAACTGTATGCCAGCGAACGCCTGAGCCGGCAGTTCCTCTATAGCCGTATTAGTTATGGTTAGTTTTGAAAATGGTTTTGTATCACCAGGTAGTCTATGCCGTAAATCATCAAATATAGTGATTATATCAAATTTATCTTGCCCCGAGCATTCAATTTCGCAATCTGTTTGACCATAAATGTAAAGACATGGTGCTTTAATTGGTATATCCACCGGGCACGCTGTGGTGCAGTTTAAATCAGCCCAAACTCGTGGGTATTCGGCTTTAATCCATTGGTTACGACTGTCGGCGCAATCAATACTCTCGTCAAACACTGTGTTCGTTGTGTTTGCTTTGAAAAACACTTCAAATACATTACGATCCAAATATTTTAAACCATCCTGTTCAAATTTTATAGTTGTCGCGATACCGATGGATTCTAACGCCCGGCTGTCAAACGGCGAGTCGGGTTGAGTAGAAAATGTTATTTCTAAACCAGTGTTAGTAAGGTTTTGGGCAACATGTATATCAGTTGCACATGTACTGTTAATTATAGCAATTAGCCATAATGCAATTACTAAAATAAAAAGCGTAAGTTAAAATTATCATATTTATAAAGTAATAAAATTTTTATATATTGTTAAATTTTAATATAAAATAATTTACATTTAAAATACATTGTTTGTATAATTTAATTGATGTAATTTTAATATATGGAATAGAATTGGTAAATGTACTAAATTTATTATTATACTTTTAGAAATAATTAAAAACTTATTTATTAGAAACATAAGAATGCAATACAAATATAATGCTTTATTAATTCCTTTCTATATATACATTAGACATCCTTTTATACTGTACAGAAAATACTCATTATTAAGAGAATAGAATTGTTTTTATATAGATCATATTGTATACTTTTATTAAATAATACTATTACAATGATTTTGTATAAATAACAATTTTATATTATTTTGATGTTAGTCTCAAATTAAGTTTATATATATTGCGCTTTATTATGCTGAATTATTATTTATTTAAAAATTCAATAAACTTTGATATTTAACTGAAGTATATTGATACTAAATAAAATTCCAATCAAATTTGAGATAAAATAATTTTATTGACATATCATTTCTTAAAGGTTAGTATTATTGAATTAAATATAATGATTAGATTATAAAATGTAATAAAAAACAAGGTTCACACGCGATGCTATTCGTTAACCACAATTCGGGAAATGCATCAAAGATTTAAAATTTTTCAATACTATTGTTAAAATGCTTTTACTGTTGTTATTTTAAGAATTTTAAATTTTTTGACAATAATTAAGTTTATAAACTTAACCTATGCCTTTGACTTAGCATTACCCATAGACTTATCATTGCCATAGACTTATTATTGCCATAGACTTAGCATTACCCATGCTATTCCTATGCCATAGACTTGGCATTACCCATGTTATTCCT
>CAJPIZ010002537.1:0-13413 GCA_905368565.1 Medioppia subpectinata
ATACGTCACTCATCTGTTTGACCAAAGCGTTAATCGTTTTGGACCACCCGGTAGTGAACGGACTTATGAGTCGATATTCAGCGACCACGCTCATTTCTTTGTTGTCAGATGGTACTTCTTTCATGTCGGTCGTAAATCTAATTTTTAAAGCAATTTTAAATAAATATAACTCATGTATTGATAGCTCAATATTTTAATAGTATAAAAGTCAAAATTTCATATTTACCTGTAGCTGGCTTTAGGCTGCTCATTTGTCGGTATGAGGCTATGGGAATAGCTAGATTACAAAATTTAGTGATTATAGTATATCAACAATATAAATATGATTTATAATGTAAAATTAATTTAAATAAGTTTAAATATGTTATATATATATCTGTACTGTGGGTTTTGAGTTTTGACCAAGTTGACCACAAAAAGCAATAATATATACTTTATGGCAGACATTTTGAACTAAATGTCCAGTTAGTTTGACTCAATTAAACAACTATTTAAAATGGTGATGGACTATCACCTTATATTACTTGAGAGTAAACTAATGNTTTGACCAAGTTGACCACAAAAAGCAATAATATATACTTTATGGCAGACATTTTGAACTAAATGTCCAGTTAGTTTGACTCAATTAAACAACTATTTAAAATGGTGATGGACTATCACCTTATATTACTTGAGAGTAAACTAATGTAAAATTAATGTAAAATTTTATGATTTTAAAAATTTTAATCAAATATTATACCATATTTGCTAACAGCTTTTTATTTAAATTAATTAAATGATTATATTACACAATTAATTTAATTTTTATATTAGAATTACTCTACTATGAATTTTGTTATTTAAGTTATTACAACAAAATTATAAAATTATTATATTAAATAAAATCTAAATGAGATGTATGTAAATCTTATGTATGATTTTATAATTAAAATTAATCTTATTAAAATTACTTGCTAAAAGCTATAATAATAAAATTTGTTAAATATCATGAATTGTAATTATGTGCAATATAATTTATAGAGTATTAATGCAATGTACATATTTAAACGAAAATATGTTACAAAACTAAATTTTTATTTTAATGACTATAATTATTTAACAACATTATTATAAAAAATGTTAGTGTTGTTAAATTAATTATAAATATGTAACCGAATAATATTACATTAATAAAACACTTAATTAATTTTTTGTAGAAAATTTATATAAATTTAATATAATTTACAAATTAATTAAAACAATTTAAACTACCGTATTGCGCCGCATATAAGTGCATGCATTTATATCTGAATTATCACACAATAAAACAAAAGATGCATTTACGAGCAGAGTACTTCCGGTGAAACCAAGATAGTTTGATAAATTCTGTCTATCCTAATAGAGTAGAGCATAAAAAATAATTTAATTATAATATCTTTTGCTGTAACTCATGCGGGGATGCGTTTGAACACTTGAGATGCATAGTGTTAATGCACAAACTGTGCCCCTGCAAGTGTGCATCTCCTCTGCACAGTCTATGCATCAGTAATGCAGAATCATTATATATTTTAATCTGCAATGTTGCAAAAATATTTTCTAAAAAACTTTCTCCCTTAATATTAATTGGCAATTGTATCAGTTCACACTGTTTGATTGACTTTAACATTGACGCATAATATGAATTTTAAAACATTGCAGATCTATAATTATGTACGATTTTTACACAAGGGTGTAATTATTTCCAGATGTTGTAGTTTTGATTACATGGAATATTTGTGAAGTTAACTTATAAGAGCATGCACCTATATGCGGCGTAATAGGTAATTGTGTTGTAATATGTGTAAAATATATAAAACATGTAAAAATATAAAACTTCAATTATTATATAGCAAAAATATTACCATATGTTTAATTTACCCATGAATTTAAACAGCGTCATAAATACGCAATTCATCTATGATTTTAGTCCATCTGTAGTCGACTGAAGCGCTGTCTTAGTACAGGCCCTCACGGAATGCTATCAAACTTATAGGAAATATAAGGAAATATATTAAGAAATATAAATTTATTATAAATAATTGCATCCAATCATTTAATTATTTGTAAAACATTTTAAAAATACACTATTTAAATTTTTTTTAATTCTTAATCAATTAATATACAGTGCAATTTCTCTGTAGCAAACCCTTTAGAATACCCTTTCATAGAAAATTATTTGAAATCATTTGACAGATTTGCTATACATACATTGTATACTGATAATAAATTCTCACTACAACTAACCCCTCTGTAAAACTTTCACTCTATAGCGAACATTCACTCTATTTAAAGCTACTCAACATTCCCTTAAGCTATTATAATGAAAATTAGATTTAATTATAAATGTTTTCATTACTTCTTACGTACATCACTTATTTTAATGATGTTTTATTTATACGACATTTTATTATAAAGAATTTTACTACATTGTAATACACACATCATTTCATAGTTATAATTCCCATAAATTTCGTATACATAAAATTTTAAATTGTAAGTTTTTACAACTATTTAGCATTAATTTATAAGTTTATATATACGAAATTTATGGGAATTATAACTATGAAATGATGTGTGTTGTAATATATCAAATAATTTTCGATTATTATAACAAATTATTATGAAGGCTTTTTATTACTTTACTTGAAGGCCGTAACCTTTAGCCGAAAGTGCCTAGCCTATTACATTTACTACAAAAATGCATGGTTAAATGTCAAGTAATTTCTGTTATCAAAAAATACATTTTATAAGTTGTATTTAATTCATATAATCAGTAATTTTTGTTTGTTTTAAACACTTTTGTCTACCATTGTAGATTTCATTCTTTAATTTATCGATTCTTTCAAAACTCATATCATAACCATTAATGTTTGACATAAAGTTTTTAATAATGCTAATTGAGTAGATGGTTAAATTTTTAATAATGGCATCTCTTTGCTCATACAACTTGTAAATGTTTGACATCTTAAGACCTTAAGCACTAAATTGTTTTAATATCTTTTTATTTGGACACTTTTTGTCCGCCAATTTAATTACTTTATACTTTCTCTAATAAAAACTTATTTCGAGACCTTTTGTCAGCTATTTTTAAAGTTAAACGAGTTTTTATAAAAACAATCAACACTTTTGCACACAACTCGTTTTTATTTACTGTTGTAAAAATTATATTTGCCTTATATAGAGTACAGCACTGCTGTGCGTGTAGTAAGATATGTCTTTTATATAGAGTTTTGCTTAAATAGAATTATCCTTATATTGAGGGCCATAGTGTTAACCTCTCATAGGAACTGTCGGTGGAGAAAAACAAACCTTTCATTAAATGAAATTATTTTTATATCGAGTCTTCCTAAATCGAGGATAGGGTGTATATGTTTATTTCACATAATTTACAAGAATTTTATTTAATTAAAAAATTAGTTCAAAATTTATGTCTTTTATTTGCCATTGATAATTACTGCACATTTGATAAAAGGTACTTTTTCTCAGTACTAGAAGTGGTCAGCGTTTTATTATTACAGGCCAGCGAACTGAGCGACTCGATAGGAACTAAAAAAAATTTTAAAAAAATTTTTAAAAATTATATTCAGTTTAGATTAAAATGATTATAATAAACACGAACAAAATGTACATACCTGAAATAAATTTAAGATCTATATCAATTGATTCTTTAATTAATTGGATCAGCTCTTGCATTTCGGTGGGCGTTATATTAGGTAAAAGCGAATCAATCATTTTCTTATAAAATTTAAACAAGGTGTCCAATTCAATATCTGAATACAACAAGAATCGCGACAAAGCGCTGGGCCTGTACTGGGGCTGGCGTTTCACGTACTCCCGGAGCTGTAGAATGCGCCAAACGGGCACTAAGTCGGTGACCAGCATACGAATCAATGAGCGCCGTCTCATTTCCCGGTACACCAGTAGTTGATAGTCAAGCGTTATCTCCGAGAGAGCGGTTTCCTGTATAACGTCGTTAATGTCGCCCAGAATTTGTTTATTAGTGGCCAAAACTATTTGGCTTTCGTTTATTAAACGATTCGTAATTTGTTCTAAATATTTGCAGTCCGTATCGATGGTGACCAATGTTTGCGCCCCTTTTAACATCTCAACACGCGCTGTTTGTTAATCAATATATTAATTGGTTAATTTTTTGTTACTATTAACATGCACATTAAATAAGAATAGTTTTGATATAATTGACTCATGACACATGCCACCATTTTCACGACGCCAATCAATATTACATAACACGACGAACAACATCATATTATTATGAACATGATCGCAGTGGCACCCAGCAGGCACCCTAGAACTTTTGTCACAAAGACACCAATTTATCTATAGAAAATGTATTAGCTGTAACATTGTAGTTTAAGATTAAACCAAAAATGTTAAAGCTAACGATCTTTGGCGTTTTAGTGACCAGTAGTGATTGAAAAACTTGAATTTTTGGGTATTGGTATTGTATTGATATTGCCTCAGAGTACGACTCACAATATTGTATTGGTATTGCCTAATATTGCAAGAATATTGGTATTGTACTGGTATTGTATTGTATTGCAATATTGACAAATATTGACAAAATATTGCCAGAATATTGTCAAAATATTGCAATATTATTGGTATTGGTATTGTATTGTATTGCAATACCAATACCAATATATTGTATTGTTAATATTGTATTGCAATACCAATACTAGATTTTCAACCACTAGTGACCAGTTTTAAAAATAATGTATTATTTTGATCGAGTTCATACTAATATCGTTTGTTGATTAAATATTAATTTGAACCGAGAAAATCATGATTCATGAATTAATTAACCATGCATTTGCTTTCTTCCTTTGTTAACTATTTGTTTACTAGTCTTTAAATTGTGTAGATAATGAAAATATTAAACCCCCACCTTCAATTTTAAAATATTTAGTAATTGATCTAGCTTAATAGAGTTAAAATTGTAATCATTTAATCTACATTTTAAGAGAGGTTTCTATTTACTAACCATAACTAACTCACAATTTAATTCATGATACCGCCACTAAAGTAGCGTTGCCAACTAACATTTTGTAAATACTGTATAAATGTAAGAACAATGTCATAAATGTTTGTAGTAGTTGATAGTCAAGCGTTATCTCCGAGAGAGCGGTTTCCTGTATAACGTCGTTAATGTCGCCCAGAATTTGTTTATTAGTGGCCAAAACTATTTGGCTTTCGTTTATTAAACGATTCGTAATTTGGTCTAAATATTTGCAGTCCGTATCGATGGTGATCAATGTTTGCGCCCCTTTTAACATCTCGACACGCGCTGTTTGTTAATTAATATATTAATTGGTTAATTTTTTGTTACTATTAACATGCACATTAAATAAGAATAGTTTTGATATAATTGACTCATTACACATGCCACCATTTTCACGACGCCAATCAATATTACATAACACGATAAACAACACCATATTATTATGAACATGATCGCAGTGGCACCCAGCAGGCACCCTAGAACTTTTGTCACAAAGACACCAATTTATCTATAGAAAATGTATTAGCTGTAACATTGTAGTTTAAGGTTAAACCAAAAATGTTAAAGCTAACGATCTTTGGAGTTTTAGTGACCAGTTTTAAAAATAATGTATTATTTTGATCGAGTTCATACTAATATCGTTTGTTGATTAAATATTAATTTAGACCGAAAAAATCATGATTCATAAATTAATTAACCATGCATTTGCTTTCTTCCTTTGTTAACTATTTGTTTAATAATCTTTAAATTGTGTAGATAATGAAAATATTAAACCCCCACCTCCAATTTCAAAATATTTAGTAATTGATCTAGCTTAATAGAGTTAAAATTGTAATCATTTAATCTACATTTTAAAAGAGGTTTCTATTTACTAACCATAACTAACTCACAATTTAATTCATGATACCGCCACTAAAGTAGCGTTGCCAACTAACATTTTGTAAATACTGTATAAATGTAAGAACAATGTCATAAATGTTTGTATTTTCCTGTATGACAGATTAATTTTAAAATATTTATTCCTTTATGTTTGGCAACGCTACATTAAAGTGGCAAAGTAATCATATACAGTACATCATATATTGACTGCATTACTCACTTTGGAATAATTTTTTGATTCTCCACCAAAATATTCTACCCAAACGCATAGTAAATTGTTTACTCATATCTGCCATCATTACTATCTTCTGGACGTAATCCGAGGCAAACAGTTTGGCCAACGAGTGCTCCACTGTTTCCAACAGTCGAACGGTTAATGAGTTACTTATAGGCAGATCAGTGGTGACGGGACTTATGTTATGACCATTTGGACTATCAATAAAGACAGGACTGAAGGGCCGAATTGTGGACGTAGGACCAAATGGTCTATCATTAGGGCCAGAATTTGTGGCAGGTTCATTTTTAGTATCAGGACTTATGAGCGGATTTTTAAACTTAGAAACATCTTTGACAAATGTCATCAGTTCGGACTCTATGGGCGCCGTTATGTTCACAGCGTTGAGATAAATCACATTTTTATACGCATTCAAAAGCGTTTTCAAATCAAACTCTTTAAACAGCATTAAGTCGGACAACGGGCTCGACTGATATCGGGGCTGCTTTTTGAGATACTCCTGTATTTGTAGTGTACGCGAAATGGGCATCATTAGCACCAACACCTTTCGGACTAATGAACCATGTTTCATTTCCCGCTGAATCAATTGCTGAGTTTCAATATTGGTCTCATTTATTAGCTGTTGCTTTACATCGTCCCCAACGGCACCCAATTTTTGCTCAAATTTTGTCAAAAATTGTTCATTTTTTGGGCCCAAATATCCTATTATTCCGTCCAGTATTTTACGGCTTTTGTCATCGGTTGTGATCGATCGGATATATTTCAATAGTTGGAAACGACCTAGATGTTAATGTTAATACAACAATCAAGTATACAACAAAATATAACTATTTAAAAAATTTTGAAATAATTACTAACTTGTAATCGAATTTTTGATATTTTTCAAGAATATCCGACCGATTCGTATATTTTCATCAGTCATTTCGCCCGTCATTAGTATCTTCTGGACGTAATCCGAGGCAAACGTCTTCGTCACAGAGTCGGTAAACGGTTCAAACAATCGATCACTTATTTGTGTGACCTTTGGTTCAGTACTTATAATACGTTGCCATTCGGTTGAGTCAGCACTTGTGGGCTCCTCAGGACTTGTGTGATAAGTACACTTATCATGTAAGTCAAGCATTTCTTTTGTCAATTGGATGAGTTCGCTCTGTTCAGGTGCCGATAATTTACCAATATTTAAATCAATTACACTTTTTAACAAGTTGAGTTGATTTGTTTTATCAACGTCCGTTAACAGCATATGGTTTGTCAACGGACTGGGCCGGTAGCTAGGCTTACTTTTAAGGTACTCGATCAATTTTTGATTATGCAAAACGGGCAACATTAATAACAACACCATGCGTACTAATGAACCACGTTTCACTTCGCGGTCAACTAAGTGTTTATATTCAACGGTCGTCGGGTCCAGCGGTCGTTGCTTTACATCGTCGCCGACTCCACCCAATAATTGCTCAAATTTGGTGAAATGTGTGTCCATTTTAGGCACATTTATCTCTACATTCCTGGATATCTCGTCCAGTATTTGACGAGTTTTAGAATCGGTGGCAACCGATAGGGTTTTCTTCAGGAGCTGCTGACGGACTATATATTAATGTAAACAATATATGATTTAATTTATATTTCTATTATGGTGAATACTTAAAACTGATTAATAATAAGTACTATTTTACTTATTGTCTTATATAAAAATAATAATAAATTTTTTACAACAACAATAATGGGCCCTGTAATGTTAATAAATGCCCTAGTGCATAAGTGGGCAGTCGGGAATTATCATTTGAGTCACTTTATATCAATGATTATTATCAACGATCCTATAAACCACATTATTCATACTGAATTGTGGTTAAAAATTTATTATTTTTCTTTAACCACTGGACATTTTTAACCACTATTCTGATATGAATAATGTGGTTTATAGAATTGTTCGGCTACCCGCTCCCCCCCCCCCCCCCACTCTATGGAAAATAACATGGGATTTCATTTTAATCCTATGGCTATACTTTAACATGGAAATGCTCTCATAGGATAACATGGAGGACACTTTTGCTATAGGAAAGTGCGATTACATGGGTTTCTATGGGATTACAGCTTAAGTCTATGGCATAGAAATAACATGGGTAATGATAAGTCTATGGATAATGCTAACTCAATGGGACTAATGCTAATCATATGGACTAATGTTAAGTCTATGGACAATGCTAAGTCTATGTGGAGTGCTAATCCTATGGACTCGTATTGAATGTGTATACAATGCTAATCTATTCTTTGAGAATCACCCGAATAGTGGTTAACGTATAGCATCGCTGTGTGATCCTTGTTTGAAATAAAACTTGCTCAAACTTATTTACATACTCTTATATACTTTTAAAAAAATAATTAAATTATCTTTTCTACAGTAGTCTTAAAGCAATTCAAAATTTACACATCACTTAACCGTCACTTTTAGATATGATACTGATTGTGTGAAATTAGACGGACACTGATTTGTGAGTCACTAAAGTATATACTAAACTCTACTCATAGGATCACTAAAATCATGTCAACATTTTGTCAATCACTACTCACTTGTAATCGAATCTTTAAAAATTTTCAAATAAATCCGAGCCAACCGTATGTTCTCATCACTCATTTCTCCTTTCATGAGTATTCTCTGGACGTAATCCGTGTTAACGAATGTCATCATTGATTTTTGAAACGTTTCACTCATTAGATCTTTTATGTGTTGCGACGAAGGGTTAATACTATTGGAAGCGTCCGTAGGGACAGGACTTGTCGGTCGATACGTAACATACATTTTGTCAAACAATACCATCACTTCTCTGGCCAATTGGGTCAGCTCGCGCTCATCGGCGGGCGATATATTAGCAGAGTTTAAACGAATGATACTATTATACGCATTCATAAGCAGTTTATCGTCAAAGTCTTTAAATAGCATTAAGTCGGACAACGGCCGGGGCTGATACCGGGGCTGCGTATTCAGATACTTTCGTAGTTGTTGATTACGCCATATGAGTAACATTTCAAGCAACATCATTCGGACTAACGAACCACGTTTCAATTCTCTGTGAATCAATTGCTGAAATTCAATCTCTGTCTCGTCCATCGCCTGTAGGTTCGCATCGTTGCCGCCGCCACCCAATTGTTGCTCAATTTTGGCCACAAATTGTTCATCAATTGGCACCAAATACTTGATAACTCCGTCTAATATTTGCCGGCTTTGATCGTCGGTGGCCACCGATAAACTTTGTTTTAATAGCTCGAGACGGGCTATATTAAAAAGTTTAAGAAAACAATACTATACATGGTTCATTATGAAATTGATCGATGTATAACACTAGTAGAATAATAAACAATTATTTTTAAACAACATTTTCAAGTGATTACTCACTCGGAAGTCTCGCTTTTACTCTTTTTAAGAATATCCGACCGATTCGTATGTTTTCATTAATCATTTCTGCGTTCATTAGTAACTTCTGTACGAAATCCGAGGCAAACATCTTCGCCGTAAAGTCGGCCAACGGTTCAAACACTCTATCACTCAATTGTTTGACGTTTGGTTCAGTAGTTTTTATAATTCGTTGCCATTCGGTTGGGTCAGCACTTATGGGCCGTTCGGTGGGCGCAGGACTTGTGGGCAAATAATATTTATCATTCAATTCAAGCGTATCCTTGGTCAATTGGATCAGTTCGCTCTGTTCAGGTGCCGATAGATTAGCCAGGTTTAAATCAATTACACTCTTTAACAAATTCAGTTGATTTGTTATATCAAAGTCCATTAACAGCATATGGTTTGTCAACGGACTGGGCTTATAGTTGGGGTCACTTTTAAGGTACTTGATCAATTTGTGATTACGCAAAACGGGCAACATTAATAGCAACACCATGCGTACTAATGAACCACGTTTCAATTCGCGTAACATTATTTGCTTGTATTCAATGGCCGTCGGGTCCAGCGGTCGTTGCTTTACATCGTCGCCGACTCCACCCAATAATTGCTCAAATGTGGTGAAATGCTTGTAAAATCTTGGTATTCCTGACTCTATATATTTAGAGATCTCTTCCAGCATTTGACGGCTATTAGAATCGGTGGCCACCGCTAGGCTTTTCTTCAGGAGCTCATAACGTACTATATATTAATGTAAAACAATATATATCTCATAATTTATGTGTTGTCATGTGGTGGGTGCTTATTATCGTAAAGGGTATACTTTATATAAACAAAGACAATAAATTTTTGACATTAATTGACTAATTAAACAAATTAAACTCCATATTCATTAAGTTCTAAGTGAAAAATATAGCAACATGGTAAAAATGGAATACTCACTATTTGTCCCCAATTCTTAAAGCAAATTTTAAAGCAAACAATCACTATTATACATTTAAGAGTTGGTAACTTTATTTGTGAATGACTATATACTGGACTACAATCATAGGAATCCTATGATAGGATCACTAAAATCATGTCAACCCTAACTTATTGTCAATTATTACCAGTACTTACTTGTAATCAAATCTTTGAATTTTTTTACGTAAATACGAGCGAACCGTATGTTTTCAGGGGGGGGGGGGGGAGTCTACCCGGAATCAGGGTTGCATTTTTATAAACTTTTATAAACTAACTTGATTATTATAAATTTAATAATTATTTTTTGTTGCTATCCATAACAAACGTTTATGACAAAATCTAAATTAACCATGTACATTAATATACAGTCCGTTTTGAGCTACTGAAAAGAGCTCTATTGTCGGCGAAAGATTCTAAAACGCGTCAATTACTAGAAGCTATGGTCAAACAAATGACATTAACAGTGTCATCGCTGTATGAAAATTACGCTAAAAGTGAGAAATCAATGGCTGGTGTCGACCACGATGTAAATCATCTCCCAATGGACCCGTCGTTGAGTGAATATCAGCAATTAGTTTACCGCGAAATGAAACTTGGTTCGTTAGAACGCATGATGGTGATATTAATGGTGCCCGTTATACGTAATCAACAGATGACCGTGTACCTTAATAATAATAATCCCAATAACCAGTCCGCTAACCCCATGTTGTTGCCCGATATTGACACCATTCCGTTGGATAATTATAAGCGAGTCATCGATTTAAACCTGGTCAATTTGCCGGCCGCCGAACAGCGCGAGCTGACCCAGTTCGCCAAAGAGGCGATTGACGTGAGTAATAAATTATATTTGCCCACAAGTAATGCGCCCACCGAACGGCCCACAAGTGCTGACCCAACCGTATGGCAACGCATTATACGCATTGAGCCAAACGTCAAACATTTAAGTGATCGCGTGTTTGAATCGTTGGCCGACTCTATGGCGAAGATGTTTGCCTCGGATTTCGTACAGAAGATACTAATGACGGGCGAAATGAGTGATGAAAACAAACGCTTTGCGCGAATCTTCTTAAGGAAACGAAAGGCGAGAATTACGAGTGAGTTATGAATCATAACTTATGATTTTAAAATACCTATAATAAACACTTTATAATATAATATTCTTTATGATAGCAAGTTATATAATATAAAGATTATACTAGTAGAATAATCAACAAGCATATAAAGTTTATATAGTTGATAATTATTCTACTAGTGTTTTATTGATATGCAGATTTGTCAGATATACAATATACAGTATATGTAATAGCCCAGTGTATAGTTTTAATTGAACCAATAGTATTTGTTTATAATGTTTATTTAAAATCATTAATATAGTCCGTCTCGAGCTTAATTTTGTTCGTGATAACCACCGGTGGCTACTATTTTCGGCAGTTTATAACCTGCCTTAATATTTCATAAACTAGGGTTTTATACTTGTTATAATGCGGTTTTAACTCGTTGTTAACCCACCGCAGCGCGACGATGCGAACCTACAGGCGTTGGACGAGACAGACATTGAATATCAACAATTGATTCACCGGGAAATGAAACGTGGTTCATTAGTCCGAATGGTGATGCTTGAAATGTTGGCCATATGGCGTGGGCAACAAGTACAAAAGTATCTTAATACGCAGCCCCGGTATCAGCCCAGCCCGTTGTCCGACTTAATGCAATTTAAATACATTGATAATCAAATGATTATGGATGCGTTTAAAAGTGTCGTCCATTTAAACGCCGCCAATATATCGCCCGCCGAAGAGCAAGCGTTGGTCCGATTGGTCAGAGAAGCGACGGCGTTGAAAATGCACGAATTCGGTCGACCCGTTAATAGCAATACTAACCCTGAGATGAAACAAAACCCGAGGTTAGTATAGTTTGTTTGCTATTTAAACACTTGATCTGTTTCTACCGACGGAACCGCTTAATAATGTCTCTAATGATCGCCCGACATGTGCTGTACCTACGGATGCGTTCAATAGTATTAACCCTTCGTTGCAACACATAAAAGATCTAATGAGTGAAACGTTTCAAAAATCAATGATGACATTCGTTAACACGGATTACGTCCAGAGAATACTCATGAAAGGAAAAATGAGTGATCTTTTGTATGCCAAGCGAGCATAAATGCATTTTTTTAAGTTTCTAAACTAATGTTCATTCATGACCATTATTAACTGTTATTCAATCCCAACTGTACTAAAATCACTAGGATAGTATCCTAAGGATAAATTGTAGTCCAGTATATAGTCATTCACAAATAAAGTTACCAACTCTTAAATGTATAATAGTGATTGTTTGCTTTAAAATTTGCTTGAAGAATTGGGGACAAATAGTGGATATTCCATTTTTACCATATTGCTATATTTTTCACTTAGAACTTAATGAATATGGAGTTTAATTTGTTTAATTAGTCAATTAATGTCAAAAATTTATTGTCTTTGTTTATATAAAGTGTACCCTTTACGATAATAAGCACCCACCACATGACAACACATAAATTATAATATATATATATATTGTTTTACATTAATATATAGTACGTTATGAGCTCCTGAAGAAAAGCCTAGCGGTGGCCACCGATTCTAATAGCCGTCAAATGCTGGAAGAGATCTCTAAATATATAGAGTCAAGAATACCAAGATTTTACAAGCATTTCACCACATTTGAGCAATTATTGGGTGGAGTCGGCGACGATGTAAAGCAACGACCGCTGGACCCGACGGCCATTGAATATAAGCAATTAATGTTACGCGAATTGAAACGTGGTTCATTAGTACGCATGGTGTTGCTATTAATGTTGCCCGTTTTGCGTAATCACAAATTGATCAAGTACCTTAAAAGTGACCCCAACTATAAGCCCAGTCCGTT
>CAJPIZ010002538.1:0-11653 GCA_905368565.1 Medioppia subpectinata
ACATATAACATGGCGATTAATCCGTTGAATTGTAGAAACCTGTTAACTCTAGTGTACCATTGTACTAAATCCAATAAAATGATTATGGTTATTAAGCTAAAACCATAGTACGCGATATATTTATTTCGGGTCAGTTTACCCGTTTTGATATTAACTGATAGTCCGCCAAATGTTACGCCTAATATCCGCCAAAACCATAAACATACCCAGATCAGTTTAATTAACTTCATTTTATTTTAAATTAACATTAATAGAAAAATATTTTAATAAACTTAATAAAATAAAAAAACAATAAACAGTTAGATTGTATTAACTATTGTACAAAAGTACTATCGTTAATTTATATTTAAAGTAATGTGTTGAAATAAATAAATGTAATATCTTAATGTAGTTTTCATTTGATATTGATTTTTAGTACAATTTCATTAAATAAGTTTAAATTAATTTTGAGTTGAATTTTTATAAAAATATGTTTTGTCAGTTAAATTGATAAAAACATTTATTTGATTGATTACAAGCCCTAAGAGTTTGCATTTATTTGTGATGAATAATCAATAAACAGAAACATAAACAAATAAAAACTAAAACAAGGTAACTTACTGTATACTTTATATTATACATATAATTTATTTATATATAGACATTAGTAAAATTTGAATTATTAATTTATATAATAATTAATTGTAATAATGTAGAACTTTTGCTATTTGGCAAATTACGATTTACAAATTTTAAATTATAAAGTTTTACATTATTAGACAAGTAAGCTACATAATTGATACAATAATTATTGTTACAATAAATTTAAATAATTTTAACAAATGATTAATTGGTAGTTTGAAATAGTATCAGCGTATAATTAAGCACAAACACCAGAACCTAGTTAAATTAAATATAAAATAATTTATAACTATAGTCATTAAAATTATTTTAATTATTATACCGCAATACATGTTGTTTTGTTAATTGGAGCAAAATTGCCCAGGGTAAACCCAATCGATCTGCCATTCCTAAGCACAGTAACCAATGCTAACCAATTGCGGAAATCACGTCCAGAAACGGGTTGACTATTTAACTTGTTGTGCGAAAAATGGCAGAGCATGGTCATTTCATGGCCAACTGCACTGCATTGTAAGCACGTTATAAATACTTCACCCACACTATACACGGCGTTAAACCAATAGATAAATCGTAATTTATCTGCCATGGTGCTTTTAGTTGGTGATATACCATTATGTATTGATATCAGGGCTGTTACTATGCAAGTGAATGCTTTGATCACGGTTATTTGCGATAAATAATCATCGCATTTGTTAAATACGGCAATTATTTGAGAGAGCTCATTTTTAGCATTCAATATGGTAATTTTTCCTATATAGAAATTAATGAAATAATAATTTTAATAATTACACTGAATGTTGTAATTAATCTAATACTTATACAATATATTTATTTACCATGTTTTAAATTATATTTGATCTGAACTATTATATCGGTAACATATGCTGAAATTGTGTACACAATTATTGGCACATAACAAGTAATAATAAAATAATAAATAAAATGAATGCCATTAATTAAATCAATGTAATTAAATTCATTTATAACCTCGGTTACAATAACAAATATTGCAAACCCAGTAAAACATAGCAAGTAACCAAAAATGATCAAGTTGATTGTGGTTGAAAATTGAAATTCATTTTTGACAACTAAAGTCTTAATAAACTTATTAATAATCTTGAACGCACCAAGCTTATTTAGATAAAATAAAATTGTTAATTCCAGAATCATAAACGACAAATAATATGTAAAATTTAAACATGTTATTAGGCCGTTAACATGATCGTATTTAAAAAGGTGAAACTTTGAATAAAAATGTATTGCATTTAGAATAATTACCACAATCATTACATTATAGCCATAGTAGATGTTTATACTTTTTCTACTTATTTTACCAGTATTAATATCAAGTGATAAACCACCATGTGTTACGCCTAATACTCTCCAAAACCACAGAATAACCCAGATTTTAGTTATATTTTTCATTTTATAATATGGCGAGCTTGGTAGTTTTTTGAAATTATTGCGTAGGTTGTTATGATGTTCAAATGGTGCAAACTGCAAAGATGGATAAAATGACAATTATGCACATTGCAAATATATGATTGTCACTTAAATGATGGATTATCATTAAATAATAAGTGTAAATATGATGAAAAGCAAACAAGTTTTAGTAAATAATTTATAATTAATAAAATAGCCGATAGACAAGTTAATACTTTTTATGTTTGCCTATGGATAAACAAATAGTTAACATTATACGTTCTCAAAAATAACTAGTTGCATTTACAAAGAATTTTATCTAGAATTTCTTTATCTAGAATTAATAATTAAATATTAAATAATAATGCCATTAATTAAATCGAGATAATTAAATTTATTTATAACCTAGGTTACAATAACAAATATTGCAAACTTATTAAATCACAGCATGTAACCAAAATTAATCAAGTAATATAATCAAATAATATTAAATATTTAATTATTAAATATGTTTATACATTTTAATATAGCATTAATAATATTTATGAGTAAACACATTTTAATGCTACTATTTAAAACATAAAATGTTGTAACTTTGACAAAAAATATATTAACTTTTAGTAAATACATTTTATTGATTTTTCCAGTAAATAATTAACAACCAATATTGATTAATTTGTTGTTTGAAATAATATCAGGGTATAGTTGAGTAAAACCACCAAAATCTTCAAATAGAAATTAATTATAATATACATACAATATTTAAAAATTATAACTGATTATACCGATATTAATGTGACTTTATTAAGACCCGCAAATCTACCTACAGTAAAGCCAAATGTAGGTGCATTTTTTAGCATGGTCACTAACGAAAACCATACATACAATATTTAAAAATTATAACTGATTATACCGATATTAATGTGACTTTATTAAGACCCGCAAATCTACCTACAGTAAAGCCAAATGTAGGTGCATTTTTTAGCATGGTCACTAACGAAAACCAAGCGCAAAAATGTTCAACAGAAACGAAGTGTGTATATAATTCATTGCGTACAAAGTCAGACAAGTCGGTCATTTTGTGACCAACAGAGTCGCATATCAAACAAACTACAATAATCTCGCAAATACTGTACACTGCCTTAAACATTATGATATATTTATATTTATTTACCGAGCTCATTTTTGTTAATGATATGCTGTTATATATTGATAACAAAGCTACCATAATAGTTGCGATGATTTTCATAGCAATCATGTGCGATAAAAAGTCGTTGCATTTATTAATTGTGGTAATTAGTTGAGAAAGATCTCTTTTTGTTGCTTGTATTGTACTTTGCCCTAGAATAAATTTTAAGTATATTTATATAGCAATCTATGTGAATAATATGGGCTAAAAATTGTTGGCAATACTGTATATTAATACCTTGTTCAATGTTGCGTTTAATTTGAACTAATATATCAGTTACGTATAACGATATTACCATTACCAGTATTGGCAAAAAACTTGTGATGGTCATATTGTGAATGTAGTGGATTTCATTTATAACATCAAGGTAATTGGATCTATAATATAAGTCTATAAATATTGTCATTACAGTAAATGCCGCGAGGTTACAGGTGTAACCAATAAATATCATGTTTATATTTGTCAAATAATTAAATTTATACTTTGCGAGTAACTTATTATAAAATAATTTAACAAGATCAAATGCTTCGGCTCTATTTAAATTAAATAAACATGATAACTCGAGCACCGTAGGGGCTATGTAATAAGCAACAGATAAACACGTAATAAGTCCGTTAGCATGCTCATTTTTAAATAATGAAGCTCTCGAATATAACTGAATACAATTAAAAAGTATCAGCAAGGTAAATATACAAAAGCCATAGCACGCAATCTTTTTATTTCTAACCAACTTGTTAGATTTATTATTAACCGATAAACCACCAAATGTTATGCCAATTATTCTCAAATACCATATGATCACAGAGAGTGCTGTAATCTTGATCATTTTATAATATAATCTGGAATTGTAAGCTAGGCCAAATATTCCTTTTAGAGAGAGAGAGAGAGAGAGAGAGAGCTTCATTATTTAAAAATGAGCATGCTAACGGACTTATTACGTGTTTACCTGTTGCTTATTACATAGCCCCTACGGTGCTCGAGTTATCATGTTTATTTAATTTAAATAGAGCCGATATTTGAACGATATGGACGTTAGGGATATGACGGACAGGGAGTACAGAGAGTGGGCGGCGTTACGCGCATTACTCGGTACAAGAGCCTTTGTAAAAATATTTTAATAATGTCTGCTAAAAACTTTTGTCAAGTGTGTATTATTTGCTACTTTATATTAAATTTTATTAAACTGAATAAATCAATTAAATAAATAAAAACATTATTAAATATGGTAATATTCTAAGCTATGAGAGTAATATTGGCAGGGAAATTTGTTTTTGTTCTAGCATTTTAAATATTAAAATTACAAAATGTATGTAGTAATACAAAATAATCAATCATTATTTTGACATATATAAAATAAAAATTCAAACTGCAATTATACTTTATTTATTATTTTTTCAATGTTGCCACATATTTACTTTACAATCAGATTATGATTATTCTATTTTTTAATTAAAGTAATTTATTAAATTAGGCCATTAAGAATACAATAATTTTATGCTAAACATGATGATTATTTTACAGTTTGTTAAAGTATTATAATATTTAAAAACATAAACAACAAAATCAAAAATAAAACATTATGTTTAATTTGCCTGTTATCACATGGTTTGACTTAGAATAAAATGATAATTCACCATAAACACCACTATCTGTAAAAAATAATTAAAAGTAAAAATTAATCCATGTTTATAAAACGGCGTTCAATATATCTTGCACATTACAACTTTGTTATAAATATAATTCGTTATATCAATATGCTTAATTGCGATGTGCAAGATATATTGAACGCCATGTTACAAATAAAATGTATGCGTAAATTAACCGAGATTACAGTCGAATCATGCATGGTCGAAAAATGGTCAAACGTAAAGTCAAACTCATCCCGTCGTGTACCGAGTAATGCGCGTAACGCCGCCCACTCTCTGTACTCCCTGTCCGTCATATCCCTAACGTCCATATCGTTCAAATAATCGGTGAACTCAGTTATGGTGGCGTCAACTTCGCTGTATAATATGGATGTGATTCCTATTTCGGTTACAGTGTATATGGTATTGATTGCCAAAATAAAACGATAATATCTCAATTTATTTGTACCCGCGTAATTTAAATATTCTGATAGAGCTACGGTCACAATGAGCATGTTGATTTTGATGACCAGTACTAACCACAAATATTTGTCAATTTCAAAAATTATACCAATGATTTTTAATACGTAAGCTTTCATATTGTGTATTGATGAATCATCTAAGTTAGATGCGTTAATCAATTATGGTAGTTTAATTTCATTACAAAATTGGTTACCTTGTTCTAATTTGGTTAATAAAGAATTCATAATAATATCCATGAAATATGATGTGATAACTAATATCAGTAAAATTATACTAATATAGACATATGATGATAAGTGATGTATAAGGTAGTATAACTCAATTAATGATGAACTGGATGCAATTATAATGACTATTGAAGCAATTATATGGGCGATAAAATAACCTCCAAAAAATATAAAAAAGCAAATAATGACCGGGCTAAACCAGAAATTGTATGGAATAGTAAGTGACCTTATAGTTAAGACAGCTAAGTCATACATAGATTTGTTGTTAAAATAAATTAAACATGATACATCGATAAATAGTTTTATAACTAGAAATAATAAGAATATTCCAATACAAGCGCCATATGCACTTTTCTCAAATAAAAAACCAACATAGTAGACTTGTAAACAATTTTCCAGCAAAATTAATAGACCCACTCCATAGCCATAGTATGGCAACCACTTGTTTCTTGATATTTTACCCGTACTATAGTCGAGCGTTAGGCCACCAAACGTAATGCCAAATACCCGGAAAATCCATATTAAATATACGATTACAATGTGTTTGCTCATTTTACTAATTTAGTTAAACCAAATTAATACTAATATAAAATTATTATTTCTAAATATAGCAAAGTTAAAGTATTGAATGTAGAAAATATAATTAGATTGAATTACAAAAATATAAATTTAATAATAATAACTAATTTATTTTTATTTACAATATTATTAATATATCTTTACAAATAATAAAATTATTAAACAAAATTGATACGCCTATTTAGATTAATCCATTCAACATATCTAATTAATTTATCAATAAAATATAAAATAATAAAAATAAATTATTAATAATATAATATATTAAAACAAATAATATAATAAAAATACACTTTATGCAATAAAAATGTACTATATTTAATAAAAACAAATTAATAGTGATATTGACAATTAGATTATTTAACAGGCA
Source organism: Medioppia subpectinata (assembly GCA_905368565.1). Taxonomy (NCBI): domain Eukaryota; kingdom Metazoa; phylum Arthropoda; class Arachnida; order Sarcoptiformes; family Oppiidae; genus Medioppia; species Medioppia subpectinata. The sequence continues at coordinate 6,517 of CAJPIZ010002538.1, forward strand.
ATATAAAATATAATATAAAGTGACAATATTATTAATAGACATTTTAAATAGTTTGCTGACAATTAGTTATCAATAACACAACAATTTATTTTACTTAAAAACTTTTATGATCATAATTAAGCAAAGTAAACTATTATTAGAGCAACCAAAATATGAGTCATTTAACATCATAGTAATATGCAGACTAAACAAAACCCATGAATTAATCAGAAAATCATAACATATAGTATTTAACTAATGCTTTAAAATGAATAAATAGTTGTAATAGTCATTATTGTGCTCAAAACTATTCAAGTCAATTCCAAACAGTTGCCCTAACTATTATATAAAATTTAGTCTAAAATAAATACTGCAAATGCTATGACAAATAAGTTAAAAATAATTTAATAATAAAAAGCAATAAATGTTAAAATTCCAAAAATAGTATTACATCATGTTTACTCCTTAACGGGCAGTTTGCATTAGAATGACCGTATAATTCAACACAAACACCAAGATCTGTCGGATGCAATTAAAACCAGAATTATTCTAAATTATTTGAAATAAAATTTTTTATTAATTGACCAAAATTTATTAATAGTCGCAAAACCGCCAAATATAAAGCGAAACTCACGTTGTAAAAAATTATGTATACTTTATATTTTATCGCATGATTTGAATTATAATAACATTATAGTTCACAAGAAACACGGCGATCTGTTCAAAATAATTAAAACTAAAATTAATCCAGGTTATTCAAATAATATTTATGGTTAAAATTAACCGAAATCAAAGTCCAACGATTCATGGTCGAAAAACTATAATCATGGTCAAACTTGCGTCGCGTACCCAATAGTGTGCGTAACGCCGCCCACTCTCTGTACTCCCTATCCGTCATATCCCTAACGTTCATAGCGTTCAAGTAATTAGTGAACTCGGTAATTGTGTCGTCCACTTTGTCGTTTAACATAGTTGCTAGTAACATTTCAATAACGCTGTACATAATATTAATTGCCCAAACGTAACGATATTTTTTTGATTTATTTGTGTCCGCATTTAGTAGATATTCTGATACGACTACGGCCACAATGATCATGTGAATTTTAGTGGTTAGTATTAACCACAAATATTTATGAATATGATATATTATGCAAATGATTTTTACTACATGATGTTTTATATTGTGTATTGTTGAATCACCTAATTAAATAGATTAATAAATTACATATAATCAATAACGATGGTTTTATTTAATTACAAAAATGTTTACCTTGTGCTAATTTAGTTAATAAAGAATTCATAATAATAGCCATAAAATTTAATGTACTAGCTAATATCAGTGCAATCACGCTAATATACACATATGATGATAAGTTATGTATAAGGTTAATTAGCATAATTAATGATGAACTTGATGTAATTATAATGATTATTGAAGCAACTGTATGAGCGAGCAGATAACCTCCAAACAATATAAATAAACAAACAATAAAAGGGCTAAATTGGAAATTGTATGGAATAATAAGTGACTTTAAAGTTAAGGCAGCTAAGTTATACAAGGAGTTGCCGTTTAAAAAAATTAAACATGATCCATCAGTAAATATTCTTACAACTATAAATATTAAATATATTCCACTACAAACGTGATACGTTATATTCTCAAATGACAAATAAAACCAATATAAATTATATAATTGTAAAGAGTTTTCCAGCAAGATTAATAGACCTGCTCCATAGCCATAGTATGATATCAATTTGTTTTTAGATATTTTACCCGTATTATAGTCGAGCGTTAGGCCACCAAATGTAATGCCAATTACCCGGAAAAACCATATCAAAAATAAGATTGAAATAAGTTTGCTCATTTTATTAATTTTGCTAACGCTAATTAGTAAATAATATTAGTAATTACTAATATAATATTATTATTACTATATATGGCAATGTTAAAGTATTGAATTTAATGTTGAATGATGTAGAAAATATACTTTAATTAAATTACAAAAATAAATTTAATTATAATAACTAATTTATTTTTTATTTACAATATCAAATTTAATATATAAATAATAAAATTATTAAACAAAATTGATACGCCTATTTAGATTAATCAATTCAACATATCTAATTAATTTTTCAATAAAATATTAAATAATAAAAATAAATAAATAATAATATAAAATACTAACTCGTAAAACAAATCACATAATAACAAATAATATTAATAAAAATACTTTATTTAATAAAAACAAATTAATAGGTATATTGACATTTAGATTATTTAACAGAAAATTTAAAGTGTAATATAAAGTGACAATAATATTAATAGACATTTTACATAGTTTTGATGACAATTATTTATCAATACTAACAATTTATTTTAAAAAAACTTTTATGATCATGATTAAGTACAGTGTGTTCAACCATTAACGCACCTTTTAATTTTTATATTATTCGAAAACTACAAAAGATATTTTAATCAAATCAATTGCAAATTAAAGATAAATGTTTGGCATTTAATTAAAAATATCTTCAAAATGGCAGCCATTTTCCGTAATCACGTGGTTGAGTCGGGAGCAAAAAACCTATTGATTGCTGCTCTAGTCATCTCTATTAGAATGGCTTTAATCACATCTTCGATCGATTGTTTGAGTTCAGGTATGGTTTGTGGGTCTCTCGCATACACTAGAGACTTCAAATAACCCCATAACCAGTATTTCCCGAACCCGATCGGTGTTTTCGGGTGTGACCACTATAGGCGTCCGTTCAATATAATGCTGCTTATTGTCAAGCAGAGAACCAGTGTGTTTAAAGTTTGTCATTAGTTTGCAAAAATTTGATTAAAATCTCAATTTATACAAAAAACAAAATTTTGAAAAAATTGAAAAATTAAAAAATTAATCTTGTTATTGGTTCCTGAATAATTGTTGAATGTTAGTCGACTTGGGTCCAATAAGCTTTAACAGTAGCCGCCGGACTTTCAGCATTTTGATACCATAGGCAAACAATTTCGACTTTTAATTCAACCGAATATTGAGTGCGTGCGGTAACCATGTGTTTGCAGTGTTGGCACTTATTTAACAATAATAAATAAAATGCCAAACATTTATCTTTAATTTGCAATTGATTTGACTAAAATATCTTTTGTAGTTTTCGAGTAATTAAAAAATTAAAAGGTGCGTAGATACCCGATGACCCTGTACATAAAATTAGGTTTACTTATATAATAGGTTTTAATTAATATTATTAATAAAAGAATTAATGAATAAATAAAATATTTATGTAAGTATTTTGAGAATCAGTAATTAATTTCATAATACAATATAATTATACATTAATTAAAAAATAGTAATTCACATGAAATGTTTTTATATTATATTCAATTAATTTATAATGAAATCATTGTTTATATCCAAGATTCTTAATAATTAGTTATTAAAACACAGACAGAATATTCAGACAAAATATTCTGTCTATGTTTTAATCCCTTATAAAAACATGATATTATTTTATGTTGTATTTCAATATAAAATATATAAATCGAAAATCTTCATTAATGAATACAAATGGTTTTAGTGAAAATAATCAAAAATTTCCTGTTTATGAATAACAGGATATTCTGTAAAATATATTCGTTATGTAAAAAACCTTATTAAATATAAGCCATGTATAGGTTTTGTATATAAAGTCACGTCTCAGACAAATATATTACAAGATTAATGGTTTTAAAATGATGTCTAACTTTGAAGAATACTGTAGTACTTTTATTAAAAAAATAATTTTTTAGTTAATATATAAAATAATTATAATATATTTTAAATTTATAAAATATGCTAAAAATAAATGTATTTTAATATAAAATAAATCCATACCTTTTAGGAACGTTTTGTTGATTTTAATGAACACTTTATTCAAATTATAAAGTTTTGGCGTTTTGTAAAACTTTTTGTGAGATACAAAATTAATAAACATATATTTTATACACACTTTCTGATGTCATAACTAGTCTTAACTTAAGAATAAGTAATTCATGTATCAATTATCAAAATATTTATTACATGAGAGACACATGAAGTGAATGATGAAATCAAAAACAAAAAAATCATTAAAATACAAACGAAATCTATATATTAGTGCGAAAATTCCCAAAACGTTGAGTAGATTTATAATTAAATACTTGTATTATATTTCCATTTTCTGATTTATTAAGTCTTGAGAGTGAATGAGAAAAGGGGTCATAATTTTGTGATATTGTATGGACTGACTGTCAAATCAAACATGCATTTCGTACACACGATATGTCAAAATAATGTTAAATTACGAGTGCATTGTTCGCACTCCTTATGTAATTGTATTATATTTTTTATATTATATATAACACTGTATGTCAACTGCAGGTAAAGTGTTGACAGCCGTGTGTAACCCATGTGTATGTCTATGTGAGGGCACCCCCTCCTTGTGTTCAGTGATTTATTAACTAAAATAGCTTTTTATTATTAACCTAATTATATGTAATATTTGTACTCTTAACTGGTTATTGGCTCATGTTCATTCATGTTTGTTCATGTTCATTCATTGATGTAGAAATAGAAAAATATTTATTATTCAATCAATAGTTTTAATTGTAGAAATTATTTAATATAATTATCTAATTGTGTATCCATAGGGATATTGTGGGTGTACTCGGTTTATACACAGACCCTTGTCATACCTGGTTAGTGAACCTGGTTTGGAAAGTACTGTACATTTTTCAATCATATAACTCACCTGATTCAAATTCATATATTTTCATACATGATACCGTATTTCTATATATAGTCTACAGTATATACTACACTATACGACAAATTGTATGCTATAAAATTGAATTTGGTTTTATTAGTAGTCCAGTTGTAGTCCGGCTATATATCGTTGGCTATTAAAACATGTTTTATCCATTAGTGGTAATGATTTTTAACACATAACTTTTTATTTTTAGCTATAAATGAAAGTGAATTTATATTATATTTTAGTAATTTATAAGTTATGAATCGTAACTTATGATGTAATTTAATGTTTTCTATTGTAGACATTGATAACCAATTATATTTTTTATTCTCTCTTTCTCTCTCTCTCTCTCTCTCTCTCTCTCTCTCTCTCTCTCTCTCTCTCTCTCTCT
>CAJPIZ010002539.1:0-13409 GCA_905368565.1 Medioppia subpectinata
TTTCTATTTAAAAAGCACTATATGTTATATAAACAATTTTATTAAGTAATCATGATATGCCCATTTTGATGTACCAAGGGAAACTTAGATTATATATGCATATGTATGTGTGTTTATATGTGTGTCAGTGAAACAAAATCTTTTATTATATTAAATGTATTTTATTTTGTTTGGGAAGCAATTGCTATTTTTGTGTTTGCATTGCATTTCTCATTCCCATTCTTTAATTTTGCCAAATCTTGGTCTCTCTCTCTCTCTCTCTCTCTCTCTCTCTCTCCTCATTTTATAAAAATTTTAATCTTTTAAAAATCCTTAATACACACGAAAAGAGTATTGCAAACGATATTTCCTTAAACTGTGTTTAAAATGTTCAATACATTCGCTAAATATCTCACAGCATTTGCCAGCGCTCGACACCAACAAATTTATCACTCCATTCACTACTACTCATCTCATTTCATCAATTTCTCTCTCTCTCTAAAAAGTCTGATTTTGTTGAGTAGATCTAAAGTCATACATCAATATACACGAAGTTTATGTTCTTTATATAATATGATTTGTCTTATATTCTTTTCGGTGCGAAAAACAATGTCTACAAAACAAACTGATTATATGTCAGCGCTTTAATGTACGGCACAAATGTATGTACGGTGTGATGAGGGAAAATAGATTATGGTAAATACTTTACTCCAAGACTTTTTCTAACCCAATATATAACATGTATATAGTTATGAAATTGTACGTAAAAGCACTGTATGTTAGATTTGGCAAATTCTATATGTGTTTACGTATACAATAACCCAACTATTAATCTCATCTCAATCTCTCAAAAGCCCTGTAATTCGTTTGCTATTTTACATTCATTTTCTTCTAAACTATCTCTCCATTCTCTCTTTCTCTCTCTCTCTCTCTCTCTCTCTCTCTCTCTCTCTCTCTTCTCATTTGATAAAAATTTTAATCTTTTAAAAATCCTTAATACACACGAAAAGAGTATTGCAAACGATATTTCCTTAAACTGTGTTTAAAATGTTCAATACATTCGCTAAATATCTCACAGCATTTGCCAGCGCTCGACACCAACACTACCAGTGCTTTCTCTATCAGTATTTAAGAGACTAATGTCACTCACGATTAGAGATAATTCAGCTTCAATGGCAACGCACAGACACATGCATACACAGCATCTCATATGTGCCCGATGTTTGTATTGATATAACAGTTAACTATATCGTTTACTGGGTTTGCTGTATTTTTTGTTAGAATATAATGTTAGGATACTAATCATTATTATTGAACTTAAAAAAACTTAACATCGAGTTAAGTATTTTTTGCCCCGACTTTGTTGTGCCAAACTTTAATACCCTATACTTACCTTTTTGTCTGTTTCATTTCTCTCTCTCTCTCTCTCTCTCTCTCTCCACTATTGCTTTCAATACCTCTCCACTCTTTTATATATCTCGTATTTTCTTCATATATTTGTGTAATTATCTCTCTCTCTCTCTCTCTCTCTCTCTCTCTAACAGTTATAATATTATATATATTTTTAAAAAGTAATTTTCCTTTATATGAGACTTTCTAGTCTAGCAATTGTTATAAGAAATATTTGGTTCTAAAATATATATAATGTTTAGACTTATAAACGAAATGAAAGATTCGTATCGATATATTTCGATATTAACTTTTTTTTGTGTGTTTGTTATAAAAGAAAAAACTACTTATAAGTAGAAGTCTTTACACTTCAATGAATTGAATGCAACGAAACATTTCAGACAATTACTTGTATTTTGAGGATATAGTGACCAATATTGGACTCAATTGTATAACATTGTATGTCTCGCCTCCTCTTATTTCTATCAATAGATACTCTCTTTCTGTGTATATATCGGTGAAGAAGATGTCGTTGAGAGAGAAAAATGGTCACCAATTGATGAGAAGAAATCCTCTATTCCTCCATCTATTTCTCTCTCTCTCTCTCTCTCTCTCTCTTTCTTTCTTTCTTTCTTTCTTATTAGAGCTGATTCTCATTCTTATCAGTGTTTCCCAATGCTATTCGTATTATCCCGGGTTCATGTGCTGACTCTCTCTCTCTCTCTCTCTCTCTCTCTCTCTCTCTCTCGCATCCCTCTAAACACACATTCAATCAATTTATTGATGAGTTTCAGTGTTAAAGTTGTTGCTCTTCTTCACAAATACGTCTCTCTTTTTTGTCATGTCTTAAAGAGTGAGCGAGAGAGAGAGAGAGAGAGAGAGAGACTAAAAAGTTTGAGATATGTGTGTTTGTGTTCATCGATGCCTAAACACACTGGCGATGGCTGACAGTGTCGTCGACTATACGTCTGTCTCTGTGCCCACCAGTGCTGGCAGTGATAGTCACCAGAAATATATTGTCGATGACTCGACAATCGCCGACTCAAACAACAAACTTCTTCTTCATCTTCTTCTCCGATGGAAACACTTTTGGATGTATTTTTGCGAACAATATTTGACAACTAAATAGAGTACAGAATCTAATGCCAGACGTTTTTCCTTCCCGTTTACACTGCACTCCACTTTTTCTCCCGCTTTCACTGTCTGGCTATCGATTGGAGTACTCTTTCAGTTCCTCTACTAATGTAATGCTAGAGAGAGAGAGAGAGAGAGAGAGAGAATGGAGAGATAGTTTAGAAGAAAATGAATGTAAAATAGCAAACGAATTACAGGGCTTTTGAGAGATTGAGATGAGATTAATAGTTAGGTTATTGTATACGTAAACACATATAGAATTTGCCAAATCTAACATACAGTGCCTTTACGTATAATTTCATAACTATATACATGTTATATATATTGGGTTAGAAAAAGTCTTGGAGTAAAGTATTTACCATAATCTATTTTTTCTGATCACACCGTACCTACATTTGTGCTGTACATTAAAGCGCTGACATAATCAGTTTGTTTTGTAGACATTGTTTTTCGCACCGAAAAGAATATAAGACAAATCATATTATCTAAAGAACATAAACTTCGTGTATATTGATGTATGACTTTAGATCTACTCAACAAAATCAGACTTTAGAGAGAGAGAGAGAGAGAGAGAGAAATATGTAGAAAATATGAATATCGAAGAAATGTAAGTCTGGTTGTGGTGTATTTGATGGCAACTGATCCTTACAGTTGAACTCTTCTTCACAAATACGTCTCTCTTTTTTGTCATGTCTTAAAGAGAGAGAGAGAGAGAGAGAGAGAGAGAGAGAGACTATCCGTGCAATTTTGAACCATTTTATATATTTTTTATTAGTATATTATTTGGTATGTGTTTTGTGATTGTGTGCAACATTTATAGCCAAAGAGCAGATATACAGTATATCATAGGGTCTCACAAACATATCATACGATGAAATGATGGGAAACACATATAAACACATTTTGATGACATGAGAAAAGCCGCCAAACTATCTGTTAGAATATGGCTGAGAGTGAGAGACAACTAAAACACATTATTATATAATATGTATTTCTTATGTATAAAAAAACTATTACAACAAAACAATGTATTGACATATAATATACAGTCAAACGAAATACACGTTACAATGATTCAACTGTAAGGATCAGTTGCCATCAAATACACCACAACCAGACTTACATTTCTTCGATATTCATATTTTCTACATATTTCTCTCTCTCTCTCTCTCTCTCTCCTCATATCTTTGCAATCATATTATTAATGTCTTTCTGTGAGTGAAATGCAAACAACAGACAGAGAAAAATGTGGAAATGCGAGAAAATTACACAAATATATGAAGAAAATACGAGATATATAAAAGAGTGAAGAGGTATTGAAGGCAATAGTGAAGAGAGAGAGAGAGAGAGAGAGAACACAAGAATACTCAGTAAACTGTATGTTCAACTCAAGCATATACTGTATATATCACCCATAAATCTGGTGACAAACAAAATGTCTACTTCTGGTACTTATATCTCACTTACAGAGAGGAGAAGAGTGGTAACGATAACCTCTATCACCTCAACCAATGTTACAGATGAAACAAAACAAAAAAAACAAAGCCACCATCCTTCTTTATCACAATTAATATATTTCTGTTTTGTGTGGATATCTATAATCAATTATTAATGACAACAAGAAAACGATTGCATAGACAGTGAGAGTGAGAGAGAGAGAGAGAGAGAGAGAGAGAGAGAGAGAGTGAGAGAAAAAGTGAGAAAAAATGTTTTATTATTTTGTTGAGTGCTTTTGCGATGAAAGTTATCCTTTAATTATACGTAAAGTAGTTTACCATAAAATTAGGGCTCATTTTTCACCCGTCAGGCTATCATTTGTTTTAATTTTATGTCTGCTTTTTATAGTTTGGTCTGTTTTTTCACGGCTTAAGTAAATGGCATTTCTTATAAAATTGACGCAATTTTTTTGTTTTGTTTGTCAATCATTTTCTTTTGGCTTTCATTATCCGAGAGAGAGAGAGAGAGAGAGAGAGCCCTTCATATTAATTAGTGCCCGAAATATCCCGTTTATAATGATTATAACGGGAAAAGTGTGGCACAAATTGTCTTTTTCGCTGGTCATAAACGGCTCGTCAGTAATGGTTATATGAGTTGAGACAATAAGACAACGCAAAAAATCTCATACAAAAGCCAGACATTCATAAACAACACAAAACAACACACATATTATTCAATACAGTGTTGGCTAGGGATTTAGTGGCACTGGTTATATGCTGTACGTGTGATGTATCCGCACAGTGCTGTACATTATCTCACTGTCTGTCTCTAAGTATATGTCCCGACTATAAATTACCACAACAGCCACTGCAGCAAAAACACAGCAAAAAACAAAATTACAGACAGATATCCACACAAAACAGAAATATATTAATTGTGATAAAGAAGGATGGTGGCTTTGTTTTTTTTGTTTTGTTTCATCTGTAACATTGGTTGAGGTGATAGAGGTTATCGTTACCACTCTTCTCCTCCCTGTAAGTGAGATATAAGTACCAGAAGTAGACATTTTGTTTGTCACCAGATTTATGGGTGATATATACAGTATATGCTTGAGTTGAACATACAATTTACTGAATATTCTTGTGTTCTCTCTCTCTCTCTCTCTCTCTCTCTCTCTCTTATGATTGCTTTTAATAAATTTGGTGAACATTAAAATCCATTTTCCAAAAGATTTATTATTTCAAAAGATTTCTTTTCATAGGAAACACACCATTATATACCGTCTTGTGTTTAGTCTTATTATCATTATTAATACAAAGATATTTTTGTGTGTTTAAAAAATCTTAATCAGTCATCCATTCATTCAATCATTCTTTCATTCATTCATCGATGGCTTTAAGAGTTATGTATTTTAGGAGTTAATTATATGAAACTATTTTGAAAACACATTTTTATAATAAATTCTCTTCAATACAATTACTATTGACGTCAAAATAATGTTAATATAAAAAAAAGTCGAGTGAAAATGTTTAAGTTTTAACTATTATAAAACATACAACACATCGAAAAACACGTAAAAAAGTTATTTCCAATAAATTTTAATTACATTTTCACACAACACTGTGTATAAGCCCTACAATTAATAACACACTGTATTTAAAGTTAATGTAATGTATTATTCAACGGCACACAAACACACATATAAATAGTGTACAGAATATTCACTGTATATATACAGTGAAAATAAAAAACTTTATGAAAGCTTTTAATTATAAGATCACAGACAACCAGAATATTCTTGCCGTTAGTATTTATTTTACGGCAGATTTTTAGTTTCACTAATCAATTATTAATGACAACAAGAAAACGATTGCATAGACAGTGAGAGAGTGTGTGAGAGAGAAGGGAAAGAGAAAGTGAGAAAAAATGTTTTATTATTTTGTTGAGTGCTTTTGCGATGAAAGTTATCCTTTAATTATACATAAAGTAGTTTACCATAAAATTAGGGCTCATTTTTCACCCGTCAGGCTATCATTTGTTTTAATTTTATGTCTGCTTTTTATAGTTTGGTCTGTTTTTTCACGGCTTAAGTAAATGGCATTTTTTATAAAATTGACGCAATTTTTTGTTTTGTTTGTCAATCATTTTCTTTTGGCTTTCATTATCCGAGAGAGAGAGAGAGAGAGAGAGAGAGAGAGAGTCTGTTTCCATTTAGTAATTTATAACAAAAAATATGCTTTAATTGACAGCTATTTTTAAGACTTTATTGACTATGACTTTAAGCCACTAATAATGACCGATAAAAATAAATCATTTAATTTATAAATACTTACATATATATAACATTTATTTCCTATTGTTTACGGCTTCGCCATACAATTCACTAACGACTAATTATTAGCGAAATTATTTGCAATTATTTTAAACATCTATATTTGGATGAAGTTTATAAAATGCAAAATCTTTAACCAATTTATTTGAAATTAATGTATTTTAAAACTCTTTTTGTGTAATAATTACATTTAAAGAGTATTAAAAATAGCTTTTCTTAAATATAATTGCCATTCAAAGCAAACAATTGGTTTTAAAATGATTTCATGTCTCAAATCTTATCGACAAATGTCTCCATAAATAAATTAACAGTAAATTTGTTTTACAAATATTTTAATTCAATTCAGATCTTAATAAATACCGCATGAATTTATTACATATTAATATAAAATTTCCATAACCATTAATTAATTAAATTTATCCTTGAATTAAGAAACTGCTAATAAGAGTATTAAAAAATATGTAAATAATTATATGTATTTAGATATAAATTTGTGGTATACTAACGATAATATCTAAATAATAATATTAGTATTCACCACGTATTTCATAATATGTGTAATTCATAACAAATTGTTGGCAATAACTGAAAAATAACTCCTAATTCTGTAACTTTAGACGACTTTAGAACTAAAAATGTGTTTAAAGAATATACAGAATATTCTGTGTGTAAAGTCGAAGCACTCGGCGGTGGAAAACTTTGTTAATTTATTTGTGAATGATTTATGCTTTAATCTAATTTCATTATTTTTCTCAACAGAGAGAGAGAGAGAGAGAGAGAGAGATTATCCGACTGTATTTTAATGCCTTATAAATAATGTTTTAATTAAATTATGGAAAGTAGGCATGAATTTCATTGCCTTATAAAATATGAGAGAGAGAGAGAGAGAGAGAGAGAGAGAAAGCGACTTAAACCTATTCCTAATTCCTTTCTAATTAACATATATTAGTGAACACTCTTATACTGTGAACCAACTCTCATATAATACGACTAAAGCTATACTTTTAAAGTGCATTTGCATTATCTGTTCATTTGATTCATACACTACTAATACCTTTGCTTATAAATTAAATGTTTGGGTTTTCAAAATCGATAAAATGGACTAAAACTTCAAATTACTTTTCATTTTGATAGCAATTCATATGAGAAATATTGGATTAAATTGAGTGCTACTATATATTGCAGTATTGCAATTGAATGCTGCATTTATATACATATGATGTACAGTACATCTGGTATAACAAGTGTTTGAAGATTTTGATTTTTAATTATAATTTTCTATTAATTTTGTTAATCATTTTATTATCCGACTGTATTTTAATGCCTTATAAATAATGTTTTAATTAAATTATGGAAAGTAGGCATGAATTTCATTGCCTTATAAAATATGAGAGAAAGAGAGAGAGAGAGAGACCTCACATACTTTCGTATTATTATGAAATTGTTAATCCTTAGCTCTCTCTCTCTCTCTCTCTCTCTCTCTCTCTCTCACTAATGATAGACATATACTGTTATATATAAATAAAGTATTTCTTTCGCTAAATCTGTTGCTAAGACTTCGTTGGAATAAATGAGAAAATTTATTCAAAAGAGTAGAATAAATAGTGGGATATAAGTGTCCAAACACTCGATAACTGACTGGTTATTAGCGCACAGAATATCAGTTGAATATCAAAATAACCGACAGATTTAGGGTAGAAGAGGGATGACATCGAGGTAGAGAGAGAGAGAGAGAGAGAGAGAGAGAGAGAGAATGAGGGATAACTTATATGAGAGATAATACCAAATACTTATTTATTAGTCGACAATATATCCCACACATAACATAAAGTAAATGCTTGAATACATTGTGTGACAGAAATAAACAAAAATGAGGAAAATTTATATAAAAGTGGATGAGAAAGAGGATTGTGATAGCAATACATACAGATATACACCGCATATATAATATTAAAATATTCTATCCTTTATATTATTGCTAAAGACATACACCAGTAGTAGTGATAAGTTATTTTATGAATTAATTATTAGCACCCGATTCCTATTTGGAGAGAGAGAGAGAGAGAGAGAGAGAGAGATAAAAAGCAGACAAAAGTTTCCTAATTTTGCTAAAACGCTAAACAAGTAAAACAGTTTTGTAATCAAATAAATACTGATAATGAATACATGAGATGCACTGCTCTATAAACGAAATAAAAGTTTCGTTTGTTATCCATTTCATATAAATTAACACAATATACATGTATATAACTACTGTATATATGAAGTATTTAATTAAAGAATTCTTAGGATTTAAATATCAAATATTTTTTTGTGATATATTTGAATACGAAATGCAAACATAAATGAATACAGAAAATGTAATATAAAAATAATAATCAAAATAATTCGCACACAAACCTTAGGGTATATAAAGAGAGAGAGATAGAAAAAAGTGACAAAACTTTATGTATTAAGTCTTATATACAAATTTGCTGTAAAGATGATAAAAAACAGTATACAGAGGGATAGGGAGAGATGGATGAAGAGGGAGAGTGACATAACTACTACTGACTATATGTTTGCTCTCATCATATTCTGTTCACTCGTCTTACGTAACAATACGTATACTTATATAATATTATATATGAAAACAGTGTTTGTAAACGCTAAACAAGTAAAACAGTTTTGTAATCAAATAAATACTGATAATGAATACATGAGATGCACTGCTCTATAAACGAAATAAAAGTTTCGTTTGTTATCCATTTCATATAAATTAACACAATATATATGACTATATATGAAGTATTTAATTAAAGAATTCTTAGGATTTAAATATCAAATATTTTTTGTGATATACTTGAATACGAAATGCAAACATAAATGAATACAGAAAATGTAATATAAAAATAATAATCAAAATAATTCGCACACAAACCTTAGGGTATATAAAGAGAGAGATAGAAAAAAGTGACAAAACTTTATGTATTAAGTCTTATATACAAATTTGCTGTAAAGATGATAAAAAAACAGTATACATAGGGATAGGGAGGGATGGATGAAGAGGGAGAGTGACATAACTACTACTGACTATATGTTTGCTCTCATCATATTCTGTTCACTCGTCTTACGTAACAATACGTATACTTATATAATATTATATATGAAAACAGTGTTTGTTTTACATNGATGGATGAAGAGGGAGAGTGACATAACTACTACTGACTATATGTTTGCTCTCATCATATTCTGTTCACTCGTCTTACGTAACAATACGTATACTTATATAATATTATATATGAAAACAGTGTTTGTTTTACATGTAAAGAGTGCTGGCGTTCATAGCATACATACTGTGATGGAGAGCCAGACTTATTAGTCGTCAGCAAATTTCTTTGCTCTCTCTCTCTCTCTCTCTCTCTCTCTCCAATCCCAATGTCTACTCTAGTTTCTGCATTGAACACACATTTTATGATTTATATATCTATCGTATAGTTATATATATTTATGTAATTATAAGTGCCTTTCAATCGATAAGAAAATATTTTCGGTCCGCGAGTAGTGAAACATAAAACTAATCTTTCTTTTGGATTATTCGCTCGATATATGAGAGAAATAAATGAAAAAACTCACTAATAGTAGGAATTGTGAGTTACTATTACTGTATATACAAATATAAAATCAATTATACATTAAGATTAAAGTTTTTATCAATATTTATAACTCTCTCTCTCTCTCTCTCTCTCTCTCTCTCTCATGTTTAATCTGACTTACATTTAAAATTTTAGATTATATAACATATGAATGAAATAAAAGCAAATCCATATGTCATAAACATTTGGAAGAAAATGTACTTAAATTTAACAAATCATTTACAGTATATAAGAAAATTAAAGCTATTGTTGGAAATTATGTTTAGATTTTAATCAAAAAAAAAATATCGATAAAAATAATTACAGTAAATATTTTTTACCAATTGATTGCCTCAAACACTCACTCGTATACAGATAGATATAATTGAGTTATTGGGCATTTAAATGACTGCCCAATTGGTGGGTCGGGAGCACCGGCTGTACATCACTCTCGCATAGTATACAATAACGTACACTATATTGTGTGCCCTTTTTTATTACACTATAACCACCCGTTATTGTTAAGCTTTACACCGCCGTTACGCCCGGGTTATAGGTATTGTGCCGTTTCGTAACACTATTTCCCGACTTTTATTTGTAGCCATTATTACTTTTATTACTATTATTGCTATTATTTTTATTATCATAAGTTTTATTTCGCCGATCTCTCTCTCTCTCTCTCTCTCTCTCTCTCTCTCTCTCTTTCTGTATTTAAAACTGATATATGAAACGGAAATTTATTATGAAATCGAGAGCTAAAAGTGAATTATAATTTGTTATATCATTGAAAATGAAATGAGATATCAATTTATTTAAGGATTTATATACAAAGTTATTTTTTCGGCCATAAAATTGTATATTATTTATGACATTATAATATTTTTGCGATGAATAATATTTTTGTATATAATTTGGTTATAAATTTCTTAAATTTTTTGAGAAAAATATTTATGAATTTCAAATGCAAAACAATTTTTGTCTTTGCTTTTCATAATTAATAATGCATTTTCTGACATAAATTAATTTATTATGAAATATTGTGTAACAGTGTTTATAAATGTTGCTTTTCTTTCGGGATTGAAAATGTTTTGCATGTATTTTAAATTAATTTAATAATAAAAATTATTGTAATTTTTCATATTTAGCTTATAATTAGATTACCTTTTCGTTTCCAAAATCATTTGTAGATTTCATTTAAAGAGATTTTTGAATTTATTAATAGATATTATAATGTATTTTCAAAGAATTTCTTTATTTTCGTGAATTTTATCGTAAATAACAGATTGAATGCAATTATAGAGAAATTTATTTAACAAACACTTAATATATATAGAAAATGTTTTTAAAAATATTTTCCTTTATATAAATTTAAATGGATTTATTAAACTGAACTCTCTCTCTCTCTCTCTCTCTCTCTCTCTCATAGTTTTGACATTCGTATTCAATTGTATTATTTATATATTAAATTAAATTATAAATCTCTTAATATAATTGTTATATGAAAATTACATTTCATTTCTCGTTCCCTTTTCTCATTCACACACTCTCTATGTTTGCATTAAATTAAAAATTACATTTACTGTTGTGTAAAATACATAATAAATTCACAGAATATTTGCATACATTAGACAAATAATAATAATATAATAATAATGCCATACATAGTGAGCGCATACCGATAGTCACAACACGTATGTATTTATCGCACATAAATGTTAGCAATAAATGGATAAAAAAGATTTGAGAGCCAAAAATGTGTTTCGCGTGTTTCATATAAATTACTCCATTTTTAAACACTGTTTTCATAAAATACATTATAATTTAATGCATTTTATGAAAATCTCTTTCCCTTTCTCACTGTCTCTCAGCTCTTCATTTAATGAACCCATAAATAGTTTTAATTGTTATCTAATAAAAAACACGTCAATAATGAGGGCTGTGTTTGAAGAGAGAGAGAGAGAGAGAGAGAGAGAGAGAGTTTAAATTTAATATAAGGTGTCATGAGAACCGACTAATGCTTTATTATTAAACCTCTTATTCTTGTTGTAAAACATATATAATATAAACGATTTTAAATATTAAAGAATATTAATATTGATTTGTAAAATAAAGTAAAAAACATGGTTTTATTAAAAGTATTAAAATATATACTGAAAATTATACACAGTATATAAATATGTGAATAAATTGATGACATTAAATATGTATTTTTATGTAAAACAATTGACTGTAAGATTTCTTTGAATTATATAAAATGATTGGTATTATTCGTGATTTAAATAACTATTTTAAAACTTTTATGCATTTTTAAAACGAATTTATTATTCAAAGCAAGAAAAAGAAAAATTACTTTAAATTAATCACAGTTTCCTTTCAAACGTCAAACATTTCACTTAAAAAACTTAACAAATATTGAATTAATTAAAACAGAGGAGAGAGAGAGAAATGTCATATAATGTAATTCAAACATTAATTGTAAACACAGAAAGACATATAGAGTGAGGGCTTATCTGTTATGTAACATAAAAACAGCAAAAACTGGTCGTAATATCATTAAGAGTTTTGCAAACGAATAACAAGAAGAATGTCTGTGAAAATCAATTAAAACTTTTTTATATGTTATAACAGCACACCTTCTCATCAGCACTTGTTTTGTGTTTTTCTCAATAAAACCTCACCGAATACAAGGGCTAAGACTCTAAGACTACTCACTCTTTCTCTCTCGTACTCATTAAAAGCTAACCATTTATTCTTATTCCTGTAATTATTCTCTCTCTCTCTCTCTCTCTCTCTCTCTCTCTTGTGAACTAAATAGACATTTGGTTTAAATATAATTTAAATTTCTCCACAGAATATTCTGCACGGAATATAAATTGCGTTAAGAGTTGGGACGAGAGTTAAGCGTTGAATACAAGTGAGGAATACTGTAGAGAGAAAGTGAGAGAAAATTTATGAAAACAAGGGCTCAAATGCTTGAGATTTGCATAAAAATCATTAAAACATTTCTTACGTTTGAAGTGATTTTCGCTAATATATTAATGTAATGAAAGAAAATTAAAGTCTAGAATAGAAGATAATTAATAATATTATTAGAGTTGATAAGAGAGAGAAAGAAAGAAAGAGAGAGAGAGAGAGAGAGAGAGAGGGAGAGAGGCATTAAGTTTCCAAACAGAAGAGGAAACAAAACTCCATTTACTGTATAATAATATAAAAGTAATAATAAAAGTAAACTTTAATTAAGAATTTTATTTCGCTTTTCTCTGTGTTTTCTGTATTTTATTTAATAAACAAAAACTTCTTTCTCTAGAAATGCATTGAAAACTTAGCTCTCAGTTAATTAGAAGAAAATTGATTTGTTCACTAATATATACACGTATACATTACCAATGGGTAACCAGAGTGAGGCAGGCATATCAACCAAGGTGTGCTAAATTACTGTACATTGCAAACTAAATATAAATGCTCAATTCTTAAATACCCCCAAATTCCTGGTCGCCCATCATTATTACTGATGCTCTCTCTCT
>CAJPIZ010002540.1:0-13409 GCA_905368565.1 Medioppia subpectinata
ATTTGTTCATTGAATGGCAAAAGTTTTGGCAAATAATTAATGTATTGGTGGAGAGAATGGGTGTGAATATAACGTATTGATGTGATGGTTGGCACAGATGTCGAGTGTCCGGTCATCGATTCGTTTGACGCCAACCGAGTGATGTCTGTTGAGGGCAACCGTATGCACGACAGGTCCCGCTTCTCCTGCGTTGAGGGCTACTATCTCTCCGGCACTCAAGAGATAACATGCCTTTCAAACGGCCTCTGGTCTGACAGTCCCCCCAAATGCAAAGGTATACACATCTCATCAATACGTTATATTCACACCCATTCTCTCCATCAATATATTAATTATTTGCCAAAACTTTTGCCATTCAATAAACAAATAGAGAGTACTCTTTGAATTGATTTTTGCGTTTTCGTCTATTTGTTGCCAAAACTATTGATCAGTAATGCTATTCAATGTTTAGGATTTCTCTTCTCTCACGAGTCTATATTGAAGTGATTTTTGTGATACAATTAATTGTCAATATATATAATAATATCTGAAGATTGAATATAAAAATTATTAATTAGTTATTTCACAATTGCTTTGATATTGTCCGTAAATATATTTTATATAATTTTAGTAAAATCCATATTTTAAGCAAATATTTTATCCAATTGTAAAAGTGTTTGGCTTTATATAAATATAATTGAGATTTAAAACAAACATATTGTTATATAAAAGCTTTTATTTATGAGATTATTTCATGTTTTATGGAAACATAGCTCAGGATTTTGATTCAATTTCTTTGTTTTGTTGAACAAAACTCCATTGAAAAGCTCAGTAAAGCCCATAAAACCCCGATTGAAGACAACCATTATTTATTTATCCAATTCCTATGACCGGCAAAAAAGGGCAACATTTCTGTTGTTATAAATAAAAACTATAGAGAATTGGAAAAAGAGTTGAGAAGACAATTGAAGAGCACATGACTTACGATTATCTCAAATGATTGTTATTATTATTATTATAGCTCTTTGTTTCAAAACCCAAACTGAAGAGACCATTAAAGCCATACTAAAAGACAAGAGAAATAGACGAGAGATAAAACTTTTGAATTATTTATTCGTTTGAATTATTCTTCTCGTTGTTTGAGGCAAATATATTTTCTAACCAATAATTGATATCTTTTAGTTTCTCTCTCTCTCCCTCCCTCTCTCTCTCTCTCTCCATAAATAATTGTCAGAAAAGATAGACGTTTTTAACGTGTTGTTTAGACTTTTAAATACATATCTACTCTCATTAAAAGGGAGAATATATTTTAGATAATAAAATTGAAAGATATCTTAGAGATAGAGCACACGATTTGTATGAAAGTATAGTTAAATGGAGTGGAAGTCAATAAATTTTGGCCCAAAAATATTTATGTTTGGCTCACATGTAAAAAAACAATTTATAGGGAATTTCGTTCCCAATGTATTCCTTCGTCTATTCTTTCGCTATATTTTTTTATTAATAAATTTTGACAAAATTTCCCAAAAATGTTAACAACATTTTGGACAATAATTCATACGTTTTTCTCTCCCATTCCCTCTTATATACGGTTATGTGTTTTCAATCAGATTCTCATTCAGTATTTTCCACTCCTTTTCTTTCTTGTTATATAAAAATTTCTCTTTCTTTTCCGTATTTTTCGGACAAAAAATAAAATAAATCGTTATTTTCAGGAAAGAGAGAAAACTCTACTTTCGATAAATTCGCGCAAAAATCTGATCACAAAACCTATTGAACACCACTTTCTTCACAAAAATAAAGAATTCTTATTTTTAAAGTAGAAGAAAATTTTCGACAAAAGTTTTTTTCTTCCTTTTTATTAAATTTCTTTATTCAAAACACTATTTATATATTTACACTATTTCTATGCGAATAGCATCTGAAATGCTCATCGATTTTTATTCAGCTCCAAAAACTATAACCAAAAACATTGTTTCTCTCAAAACACGGTCAGTAAATGTTAGCCAAAGACTTGTCCATCAATTTGTCTATTATGGCTCCGCACACACCTGTCCTAATACATGTGTGATGATGGTTATGTAGATACAAACAAACCATGTTACCATGTTACAACATCTATACATTTTTAATAATTTATTCTATAAAATACTTATAAATATTTACACATATTCTTGGTTTTTAATACATTTATCTAAAATTAATTGCTTAATATCTTGAAATGAAGCCAACATTAAATCCAATTGTCATCACATTTATTAACGATGTAATTACAGTAGAGTTGAGATATTCTTTATGTTTATAATCATGTAATAAGTGAGGAATCAAACAATTCTTACAATATATTGTGTACACGAAAATCACAGCCCCTTATAATAATACGGTTAATAAACAGTACGGTATATATCGTAACAACAGTTTTCTTTTTAGCCGACAGACAGTGAACTCAAATCCAATACACAGAGTAATGAATACAAGGAATGGCAGATATAATTGGTTGTGTAGTCTCTCTCTCTCTCTCTCTCTCTCTCTCTCTCTCAAGCTGTCTGTTATAATGAAGGTACAGGTGCTCGCAATTTATCCATTCGCTAGTTATCTACTGATAAAATTTGCTGTACTGAACACTGAGACTAAATAATGATGATATAAATGTTGTGCAACCGATATATACATCTATATTGAATGGTCTGAGTTGTAAACATAATTACTATTGCGTCCAAATGTCAATCCAATTGTTTTTTAATTAAGCGCGAATTTTATTGGCTTTTAATTAAAGTTTAGTGTTTAATATATTTATTTAATTGATATAATATTTTATCGATACAACAAAAATGCTGTTTAAATATTTTGCATATTTTCTATACACATATAAATATAGATATAATTATTTCATTATACCATTGAGAGCGCAAATATGATTTAGATTTTGAATAACTTAATGATTTTCATATTGAATAGACATAACTGTTAGTTATACGAGAAAAATGAGATATAAAAAACATATATTCAACACATCATTGAATGACCGCTTCTTCTATTATACGGAATATCTTAAGGAAGAACTTTCTCACTATCTTTAGGACACACTTTTCATTCATTCCATTCATTCCACACAATATTCTTTGCAATAGTCTCTCTCTCTCTCTCTCTCTCTCTCTCTCTCGCTCTCTCTCTCTCTCGCACATCGTTTATATCGTGGGATACACTGCTTCCTGTGCTGTGCTCTACGCCACCACATAATCTCTATATTAACAATAACTGTAGACATCGTTATGATAAATAGTGAACATCTATTATAATGAATGATTAAAACATGTACTTATCCTCTCTGTCTCTCTCCCCTCCCTCTCACCAGTGATAGAGTGTCCGGCGCTGAACACCGACGAAGACCTATACGTGCGCGTGAGTGACCACAACCGTACGTACGGGAGTAGTGCCCTGTTTTCGTGCACCACTGGATACAAACTAATTGGAGCCCAATTTGTCACATGTCTTAAGAATAGGACGTGGAGTCAGGATATACCCCATTGTGAAGGTATTGCGACCACACTTTCAAACACACAAATTGTCATTTAGTTTTTTTTATTTGCCATTTATATTACTTTGTAACCATTATTATTATTGTTGCTCTTATTATGGGGTTATAATATTGGTTATATATCAATATATCCCCATATTATGTGTTTTTTGTTCAAATCCAGCCTATTTTGTCGTATTCCTAGCGATGTGTTTATCTTGTATTTTATTGCCAATCATTACATTGAAATCACTTTTTTGTTTCAAATAAATTCAATCCATGTCTCACACTCTAAGCCGGCAAATATTTTTCTCATATTATTATTGTTCACATATTTGTCCTCAAATTTATTGTTTTTATTTTAGATTCAATTTTTCTATGTTTTTTGATATAAAAGTATTTTTCGTTTAATAAAATTCTGTCTAAAAAACGAAATCAATTATAGATTAACTCTCTCTCTCTCTCTCTCTCTCTCTCTCTCTCTACAAATGGCAAATACTGTATAACTTATATGTATTAAAAGTTAATTTCCTATTTGAATGTGAATGAGATGTGGAGAAGAAATAAACCAAATTAAATGTCGAAAAAATTGAAATTATATTCAATCTTAACGTTTTATTTAAGAATTTATTTCATTAAGAATTTGCAAAACTTTTTTTCTCATTTTTCCTTTTCTTCTCTTTCATGTGTGCAAATGAAAGACAAATTGAGTTTAAATTATATTTAAATTAAAATCAATGAACTGAAGGACAAGTCATTGAAAACTTTTACAATTAAGGAATTTGTTTGAAAACAAGATTTTAATTTTGAAATTCTTGCTTCAAATCATTCAATAATTTTAATTATAATAAAGCATTTGATTTTATATAAAGTAAACATTAATGTTATTTACAATTATTGTTGAAATTCTGAGAGCAATGAGAAATTGTATTATCAATTTTAATCCATGATAAGTTAATGTCAGGATTGAACAACATTTTTTTAACTCTCTCTCTCTCTCTCTCTCCTTATCGTAAAATTCTGTACTAAATGTAAAATAAAGGCAAAGTATATGTAAGATATTAAACGTCAAATAATATAATACCTTATATTTTATTAATATATATGCAAATAATTTTTGGTGTCATATTTCTCTACATCTTATTCCCGGTTTTTGATTATATTCTTGCGGTCTATATATGTATTTGCCATACATTTGTTTGACTTCTTTCTCAACACAACTAATCAATTAAATCAAAAATTCAGAACTCATTTGCATATTATTTCAAACAAATGGCAAATACTGTATAACTTATATGTATTAAAAGTTAATTTCCTATTTGAATGTGAATGAGATGTGGAGAAGAAATAAACCAAATTAAATGTCGAAAAAATTGAAATTATATTCAATCTTAACGTTTTATTTAAGAATTTATTTCATTAAGAATTTGCAAAACTTTTTTTTCTCATTTTTTCTTTTCTTTCATGTGTGCAAATGAAAGACAAATTGAGTTTAAATTATATTTAAATTAAAATCAATGAACAGAAGGACAAGTCATTGAAAACTTTTACAATTAAGGAATTTGTTTGAAAAAAATATTTTAATTTTGAAATTCTTGCTTCAAATCATTCAATAATTTTAATTATAATAAAACATTTGATTTTATATAAAGTAAACATTAATGTTATTTACAATTATCGTTGAAATTCTGAGAGCAATGAGAAATTGTATTATCAATTTTAATCCATTATAAGTTGATGTCAGGATTGAACAACAATTTTTTAAAACTTTCTCTCTCTCTCTCTCTCTCTCTCTCTCTCTCGTCCACTGATTGCACTTTTCTCTCCTTACATATCACTTATTCAAGTCATACTTTTATTTGTTTTTCTAACTTTTCGTTCACTTAAACTCTTATACTATTTTATTTGACGATTCCTTTCATTCATTATATCCAATATTTTTATATTTCTTTTCATAAATTCATTTTGAGATTTTGTGTCTATAGTCGTCGGCCTCTCATCTCTCCTTTCAAGTACTCATTCAAAGAATTCATTTATTTTATACAATAATAATATATATTTTGATATATTTTTGTAATCAAAAATGAATAAAATCTCAATCTTCTGAAAAATAGAAAATCTATAAAAACCGTTGAAACGATTTTTAAGAATTATGTTTTGTTTCTTTCGGATCTTTTGAGACCAATATTCAGTGAAAGTCACGAAATTTGTATTATTTTTATGCAAAGACATCACATTTTGCATAATATATGTTAGAAATTTAATTTTGAAACAAATAAAGTAATAATAGGAAAAATATGCGAATTCTCTCTCTCTCTCTCTCTCTCTCTTTCTCTCTCTCTCTCTCTCTCTCTTTCTCTCTCTCTCTCTCTCAAGAATATTCTGTTATATATAAAAAACACATTTTTTGTTGTACTTTACTTCGAGTTTACCTGAATTTAGATAAAAATTTAATATAAGAAAATAATATTGATTTTTCTATCGTTACTATTTGTGAGAATTTTGTACAAAAAAATGGACAAAAATATTTTATATATAAATTGCGAACAGATTTTTACTCTTTATTTTTTTGCGACAGAAATCTCTTACATAAGCAGTGAATTTTCATCACATAATTTCATACAAACATTAATTTTTTTGTTTTGTCTTATGCTTTGCTTATACTTTATCACTACTCGTCGCTCCCGTTTTGCCCACATTTTGTCTTTGCTATTGTGTGCCGTATATATGAGTACATGTTTGTCATACCAGTGCTATCTTTTTGGGTACCATTGATTCCCATGCGAACAATGAGTGCCACTGTTTTTCTACCCATAGATAATATCCCATAAATAAACTTTTTTGTATTCATTTCGAGTCTGTATTGCATTCTTTAAGTGACTGAAAAAACATCAAACAAATTATAATTTTATTTTGTATACATATTAGAAGTTAGAGAGAGAGAGAGAGAGAGAGAGAGAGAGAGAATGGTTGAAATATAAAGTAAATAAAGGAGATTAAAATATTTCACTGTCGGTGAATATTTTGCGTATTCTTTCTTTTTATTCATATATTTCTTAGACTATAAAACGATTTTTTGCTGCATTTAATTATACATTAAAATGCCATTTGCTTTGAAAATATATTTTATTACATATGCTATAAAAGCCTTTTAGGTCTCTCTCTCTCTCTATCTCTCTCTCTCTCTCTCTCTCACTCTCTCATACTCTCAATTTAAATGCTTTAATCTAATTAAAAAAGTCAACACATTTTGCATTTGTTTTAATTAAACTCAATGGATATGTGAATTAAAATATCTCTCTCTCTCTCTCTCTCTCTCTCTTTGTTCTAATCTTGAGTTATATTTTAAGCTAAAAGTCTATGAATTTATGTTTTGAAGATTTGGTTCAACAAATTCTTGTTCACAAATTTTAATATAAAAATATTTATTTTCGTTTTTTCTATTATATGAGATTTATTTTGTAAATTTCCCATTAATTTTAATTTTATATAAATTGGGTTTTCCGGTCATTTATATCGAGAACTTCTTCTTTTTATATTATTTATATTATTATTGATTTTGAAAACAAATTTTCTTTTTGTTTGAGATATCAAACCAATTGAATGCAAATATTTTGAGTAAAAGTAATATATTATGGAAATATTGCAATTGAGAGTCGAGAGGATTGACGGCACAAATCACTGTATAAATCGCTATAAATTTATATAAATATATAATATTTACACAAATGAAAGTCAGTGATCATATTGTGTGTGTATATTAGGTTTGGCACCGGGAGTGAGAGTATGAGAGAGTGTGATCTCATTCAATGCCTAATGTATTGAATGCATTAAAAGTCAGGGCAAAAATGTTTGTCACTTGAATTTAATCCGTTTTGAGTGCTTTTTTCGTTAGGAAATGCACACAAACTCTATGCCCGGCGAACACTGTATTTGCCAAACAATAAACCATTTGATTTGAAATCATAATTATTTGTGCAGTTTTCACATTCACAGCGAGTGTTCGCCAAAACTTTTTTCTCTTCTTATTTTACTTTTAGTTTTTATACGTTTTCCCCATATTTTTGCCTTTCCTTTTGATGACCAGAAACTTGAGCTGAATTTGGGAGCAATAAATCCAAAATACGCTATATATTAGAGACCATTCTTTCCTTGCATTACATGTAATATTTATATACAGTATTATTTATAAAAATAATTCACAATTCAATTCATTCATCCCATCAACCGATTCCCTTGTTTTCAAAGGGCAAACATCAAAATTTGATTTAAAATATCACAAGACTTTTTTATGAGAGCTTTTTTAATGTTTTGCTTTATTTCGTAAAATATAAAATACTTTCCAAAAATATATTATCGAGAAAATACACTAAAAATAAGTTATATTCTAAAATATATTGTAATTTTGTTAGTGTTTTAAATAAATTGTTTGCATTTTAAATAGCCATCAGTTGTGAGCCGCCGATTGCCCCACAAAACGGTCGATTACTGGACAATACACACTATTTGGCCGGAGATTACGTACAGTACGCGTGCAATAGTGGGTTTGTGATAATGGGTGAACCACTAGCCATATGTATGGACAACGGAACATGGTCATCACCGCCACCCATATGTATGCATTTTTGTCTATTATTTTTATTCTAACTTTGTCTATATTTTATTTATTTTTTATTTTATTGTTTAATACATATTTAATGACATTTTAATGCAGAATATTCTGTGAGTTTTCATCCATGCAATCAATATTAAAACCCAATAGAAAATGAAATACTTATCTTAAATTGAAATAATACTGAATCATTAATATGTTTTCAGTTTATGGCGATTATATAAATATCAATCGGGCATTAAATGTCATTTTATGAAATACCAAAACAATTTTATTTCTGATATTATATTAATATATTTATTATTTGCAATATCGGCTAAATATGGGACTAATATAACGTCTGAACACATATTTATTATATATTTTTTGGTAACAAAAACCCTATTAATCCGAATGCAAACTAACTATTCATTCGTTTATGTTTGTGATTACTATTTGTCTGACGTTTTCATATAAAACACTGTATATAATGCTTAATATTGATCTGATTTATAAAAACAGAGATAAAGCACAGAATAGTTGTTCAATTATTTCATACATACACTAAATATTATCACTTTATAGCTTATAGTGAAATATTTGCGCCCAAAAAAACAAAATACCATTTAATGAATGCCAAGAATTTTCCAAAGTTTTCATTAAATAGAATTTTTTGATTATATTTTTAAAAATTCTAAATATTTTATTATAAAATTATTTAAAATTTAGAAGAATTTTGTGCAAAATTTGATTTTTCTGTTTTAAAATTCAATGTTAACTAAAATCTATGGAGAATTCAAATAGAAATACACTAATGAGTGCTATTCTATGGAAATTATTTTGCAAAAATTTATAAAAATCAAAATAAAATTATATAATATTATATTTGATGTGAATATAAATTTTAATATAAAATAATACGTGTTATATCAATGCCCAAGAGTCCATGTTTTATAGCATTATTTAATACTTGTAATTATTTAAACATCAATTTTAAAACAAAGTTTTAAACATAAATTTTATATTTCCACTCACTCTTTGTTATATGAGTTGATGTAATACATTGTAATGCAAAATAATGAATGATTATAATGTCATTAAAATCTCCATCACATAAATTTACATTTGTAAAACTCGACACAATTTTAAAATCAAATTGATTTTAAGGACAATATTTAATAATGTGTTGAAAGCAGAGCACTAATAGTCGTCACATTAAGACTAATACCCGTTATAAATATTACAAAACTTTTTACGACGTTTTCACTATTGATTTTTACACACAGTTTGATATATATTTATTAGAAAATGTGTTGAAAATTTGTTATTTAACAAGTAATGAATTTTAATGGCTTTCCATAACGAGATGGAAAGAAATACCAGATATAAAAGGGAAAAATCAATTTGTGAAATGTATTTCCGATCCTATCGTATGTGAGGACCAGAATATTCCTTAACTTTCGATTTAAATGCATTGAATAAATTACCGTCACTTTCCTCTTCCCGACCGCTAAATATACACACATTTAAAGCGAGACACAGAAAAAATCACATTTTCTTTCAATCTATGTTTGTCTCTCACTCTTAGGTTCTGGAGAAGCTGTCGAAGCATTGATTTTCTTATAATTAATAATATTTTAATTTAATAAATACGCAAAATATATGTTTTAATGAATTGTAAGCTTTTTATATATTCACTGTATGTATAGATAATTGTAGTTTTTAAATATCCATTAATCCGTATGTAATGCCAAATGTTTTTTAACAATTCATTCATATTATATGACGAATAAATAGTTTTTCACTGTATTTTCATAATTTATATTGTAATTTGTGATTAGTTTAAAATTTTATTTATATTTAAAAATCATAACATAATTGTGTGAATAAATATTAGATTTGTTTTAATAAATGTCATCTCAAATCCCCAATTGGTTCTCTCATATTAATAATTTATAATGTTTTCAATAAATCAAAATTTATTAATTTTTTACTGCAATTAATATGGAATTTCCACTTTTCCATTGAATATATGAATATTATTTTTTCGTTAATATTTTCTTTGGATTCTATGGAAAAATATTTGTTTAATTCACAAAATATTGGCAAAAATGGATAAACATTTATAGGAATGCATGGATTTAGTCATTCATTTATGGCAATAAATGTTGAATAAATTTCATTATTTAATTTACAAATTTATATTTAAATCACATATGAATTCAATTTAAAAACAGTTGTATTGTATGCATGTATTGACATTAATTTGCATTTGGATCGTGAGTATAGTATTGTTTATGATTTACCAAAAAATATAGTAAATGTTTATTTAATGCCATTATTTGAGATGAATATAAACCAATTCACGGCTTAATTCAATTGAAAAACTTTTTGGGCAACTATTTCTACACAGAAATATCTGTCGAAATGAAATACCGGCAAAAATGTTAAGTTTGAATGACATTTCGCGTAACAGTATATGAATTAATCTTATTTTAGATACATTTTTAAAAAAGGCTTTGAAATACATTAACGAACATTCGTAACACAATTATTATATATTTCATATGTTTTTCATTGGATTCTTTGATGGCATTCCTTATGGCTAGAGGAGACACAACTCACCAGTTATTGGGAATATAATTGATGTGCAATTCACTCAAGTATTTGATTTTATTGATAATAAAAATTGTTGCAAAAACTTTTCAAAAATTTAATATTTAACTTTCATATATAAATGCTATTTTCATATCAAAAACATTATAAACTTAAAAAATAAATTCAATTATACATTTTTAGTGCTAGCAATACTATTATGTCGTTTAGTATTAAAACAATAATTCAAATTTATGATAATTTATCTCATTTGACAGCAATATATTCCTTGTATTTACGGCGAAACTACAAACAAATGATAGATTGTTTAAAAGGCATTTAATCTATACGTCTCTAAAATATAATAATAGGAAAATACTGTATATTTTTTGAGAAAAATAATAACCCAAACAAATGTTTGTAAAGAATGGATGAATAGGAAGGGAACAGAATATTCTGCTCGAGATTTTTGGGAGACAATAATAATTGATGAACTGTTTTCAGTGACGGCCAGATATATAGTGTCTTCGCAACGACTCTATGACCTAATAGAAGGCGAGGAAGCTGTCGAATGATGTGTTTAGCCATTCATTTGATTTAATCATTAATATTGTATGCGATATAAAGAATAGGCAGAAGAAGAGGAAAGAGTCGACCATTTCTTGATATACAAGAATAATTGAATACGAGAATAATCCAGTGCCTTATATATGGCTGAAAGATCATCAATACAATGGATATTGAATTGACATTTTATTTTTATATACAAATATACATTTAAATAAAATTTTTTTGTATATGTAATCAAAGGGATAAACAATTTTTTGTTGAGAAAAAAAGAAAGAAAGAAAGAAGAGAGAGAGAGAGAGAGAGAGAATGAGAGAGAGAGAGAGAGAGAAAGAGAGAATCAATCTGTCATTATATGCCAAACAAATGATTGTGCGTTTCGACATAGATGTGGAAAATACAACTGATTTGTGAAAATCAATCGTTTTTTATCACAATCTCGACGACAAGAGGTCACGAATTCAGTGTCTATTTCTTGTCTCCCAAACGGAAAGAAAAGGTCAGGAAATGTGACTTTACTTTACTTTTAAGACTTTAAGTTTGTTTTCAGATTTAATGTACATTAATGTTAAGCCCATTGAAAACTTTCCGCTCAAAAAACTTTCCTAACATTTATTATATCGAAAATAATTATTACGTTTTGCTAAAAGTGAGGACTTTTTTGTTACTTTTTCCATTCATTTTGATGGACAAGCTATCGATTGATTAGCTGTTAATAATGGGAACTAAATTAAAATTAAATGTATCGTAAAAATTGCACTCAGTTTTCACTGTTTGTTTAGAAGTAATGATAAATTTTATTTGATTTTTTCAAATTTATTACAAATAGTTTTTAAATATATTTAACGATAACATTATTTGTTGATTTTGTTTGAAATCAATGTTCACTAATTATAATCCAAAACAACAATAAATATACAATTTGTTATTTATATTCAAATATGTATTTAAATAAATTGTGTATAAATAATATTAATGTTAAAGAAAATCCAAATGGTTTTTGTTTTTATAACTATTTTACATAACTGTTTGATTTAGGTATAAGAATATTCTGTGTTTGTATTTGAATATTCTTGTTATATATTCTTTATAAACAGATTTTTAAGACAAGTTACCTCATGTGTTGTTGTGCGTCAGCCCTGTCTTACAAAACGATAGAAAAGCAAATTATAAACACATTTTTATCATTATTATAAATAAAAGCCATATGTTTAGCACTCGTTCATTCATTTGACAGAATATTCCTAATATTCCGTTTAGTTTTTTAATAATATTTATAAAAATTATTTGTTGTTTTCTCTCAATTTACATGTAATTCTTTGAGATTTCATACGTTTTTATTTGTGTTTTATTTGTTTGTGTTTCAGATTTTATATAACAAATAAATAGCAAACCATTGATAACAAGACTGGCGGCCGACCAGAAACACATCAGTCAAACAAACAGAACAATCAGAAAATATATTTGCAATTAAAATAAAACACAAAACCCAACGATGAGAGAAATATATGGACATAAAACACGTTATCAAAGTGTTATCCCTCTCTCAGCCAAAGCCAATAACTTATTGGCAATACTTGTTGTGTTCAACCAATTTGTCCGTACAATGAGTCCATAGCTTACATGTGTTGAAGTGATGCGTCTGCGGGGCCGGGACTGCGGGCGGACAGGGATGAGGGGTCGGGTATATGTGTGGTGGGAGGGGACAGGTGTGGGTGCGTTAGTGGGTGTTGTGGTGTCAGAAGTAAAAGGGCCGACAGTGGGGCTTAGGACTAGACCAGTGGCCATTGGCGTTGCACTTCAGTTTCGGCGAACCCAATAGTCTATAATTATGATTACACATCACTGTCACTGTCTCGTCGATGTTGTAGTGAAATTTGGTGGGCTCGATGTGCCCGTTGGCCAATTCACCAGGGAACTCGCACACCGCTTTACCTGTGTCAATTCAGAGGGGGGGAGAGAGAACATTGATGTCAGTTAATAGGTGTGACATTTTAATGATTTGCAATTTGATCGTCAAATATAGTAGACATAGATTGAAAGAAAATGTGATTTTTTCTGTGTCTCGCTTTAAATGTGTGTATATTTAGCGGTCGGGAAGAGGAAAGTGACGGTAATTTATTCAATGCATTTAAATCGAAAGTTAAGGAATATTCTGGT
>CAJPIZ010002541.1:0-13404 GCA_905368565.1 Medioppia subpectinata
AGACTTAACATTGTCCATGGGATTAGCATTGCCCATGTTATTCCTATGTCATAAACTTAGCATTACTCATGTTATCCCTATGCCATATACTTAGCATTATCTATAAATTCTTAATTATTAACACCGGTTAATTTTTTCAATCTCTAAAGTGACTCCAAACAGTTTTCTAATATTCAATTAAGGGCATGTATCCTAACATAAAACGTTGCTACATTAACTTATCTCATTAACTAGGATATATAATTTTATTTTGTAAAGACCATCCAATAGAGCCATATAACGCATTCATATGACGGCCTCTTTATTATAGATTAGTAATGCTACGTCGATGGCAATGATAAGTCTATAGATAATGCTAAGTATATGGCATAGGGATAACATGAGTAATGCTAAGTTTATGACATAGGAATAACATGGGCAATGCTAATCCCATGGACAATGTTAAGTCTATAGCATAGGGATTACATGAGTAATGATATATCAATGGGACAATGGGATAATAAATGAATCTGCCATAATAAATAAAACTAATTTTTGTCAAAAACATTTAAAGTTCTCAAAATAATAATAGTGAAAGTATTCTAAGAATAATATTGAAATATTTAAAATTTTTGATGCATTTTCCGAATTGTGGTTAACGTATAGTATCGCTGTGTGATCCTTGTTTTAAATGCCTTGTGGTTATAAAATACGTTATAATACATAAAGGTAATAATAATCATAATATTATAACGTCAAAACAAAAATCACACAGCGATGCTATACGTTAACCACAATTCGGGAAATGCATCAACAATTTTAAATTTTTCAATACTATTGTTGAAATACTTTCATTATTGTAATTTTGAGAATTTTGAATGTTTTTTACAAGATTTCGTTTTATTTATTATATCAGATTCATTTAGTATATCTTTATAGAAGAAGCATTATCCCATTGCAATAACATTACTTCCATAGACTTAGGATTAGCCATAGGATAAGCATTACATATGTTATCCCTATGCCAGAGACTAAGAATTACCCATAGACTTATCATTGCCATAGACTTAGCATTGCCCATGTTATCCCTAGGTCATAGACTTAGCATTGCCCATGTTATTGTATAACCATAGACTTATCATTGCCATAGACTTAGCATTGCCCATGTTATCCCTAGGTCATAGACTTAGTATTGCCCATGTTAATGTATAGACATAGACTTATGCTGTAATACCATGTTAATTCTCCATAGACTCAATAATCTCATGTTAAATTATAGCCAGAAACTTAAGCTGGAATCGCATGTTAAATGCTAAAGGGTGTGGGCTGGGGGAGGGAGGCCAAACGATCCTATTAACTACATTATTCATACTGAATTGTGGTTTAAAATAGTTTATTAATTAGTTAATCGTTGTTATTGAGTGAAAACGATAAAAATGTCATCAAATCCGTTATTTCAAATAAAAAGGTTTGAACATATTTAAAGGAATTGTTATCTATAAGTGGTTTGTTAGAATTTCAACATGATTAATTTTTGTTTTTATTAAATATTTTACATTATCAACATACTGCATAACATTTATTATTATTATAAATTTATAATTGAATTTAATGTTTAAAATTATATATAATTACTCGCTTTTAAGATTGAATACAACATTGGTTGATAATTGTTGAGACACGGTTACAATCGTAATGTTTTAAGTAAGTGTTATATTATTTATAACTTAACTATAATTGAATTTAAAAATGTATAAAATTTTAAGTCAAATTATTAAAATAATTTTGTGGTCATTAATTGCTAATGTTATTGACGGTTCTATTGTTAATTAGTAATTTTTAATTGCAATTTTGTTTTTTATAAATATTGTGAAAATAATTAATTGTATTGAATTATTATTTAGTATGTAAACAATTTTTAATACAATTTATATGAAAAATTTAAACTTAAAGTTAATGATAACTTTATTGAAATACAACTCTTAATTGTTGAGTAAAAACCAAAACCCTAAACCAATTTGAACCCTTTAGGGTGCGGGTTTGATTTTGAGAGATTGATGACCCGAATCATACCCTAAACGTAAAAGGAAATTTTAGTAAGACGTTCATGAATTTATACAACTGTTGTTTTGCAACACATATTACACGGCTGAATAGTGAAGGCACCTATTTATCACTTATAATGTTTTTAATGCTTAATTATCAAGTTGTTTGAGATAAATTTTGTTTTTGATTTACATAAAAGGGCGTTCAGTTAAAATGTTTATTTTGCGATTCACCGGGAACAATGAGAGTGATAATATTGTTACTTCACACATACATGTAAATTTATATAGATTAAAGTCGGAAAATTTTACAATCAAATAACTATTTATTGAGAAAATGGATGATTAGCGAGACCCATGTTCACAACCTATTGTCTTAGTTATATGTGGTTAAGGGTTGTAACATAAACATGTCATAGTGTTATAATAACTAAGAACAATCATTATTTGATTGACCGTTTTTACATGACCAGTAAACAAAATATCCAACCTTTCATTAAAATATAATCGAGCGGTTTTTTGAATAACTTTTAAACAAAATAAGTTAAATCAAATGTGTAAATTGCATAATGATGTTCCATATTTTTAATATTTATGTATAATATTTTATGAAAATCATGCGATTAAAAAACTTTGTGTGTCATCTTGAAATGTTATAATTTTAACTTAGTTGAAAGGGGAGGGTATGCTATTCTTTAGAAAACATGTCAAAAAGTAATATTAACTAAGAAACATCTTTACTGGAATTCCGGATTTAACAGAATAAGTTAACAAACTGTAGCAAATTTTGCATGTTAATCTATGGGATTAAAAATAAAATTATATTTTATGCTGAACGGCCTTTTAATACATTTATTTTATATATTATTATATTTATGCTTAAATTCGAACAAATACTGGGAGGGAGAGGGACACACGTAGACATGTATTGGATTAAATGTTGATTGATTGACATATGATATAAAACATCTTATGACAAAAATACAATTATTTTATATTCTGTAAATTACTCACAAAAATTGCTATGTAGATAAGTATAACTTGTTAATAATAATCATTTTAATGGTTGTTATCTTCTTGTAATTACGTCTACATAATTTTACAAATAAATCATAAGACCTAAAATTAATCATTATTGAAGGTTAGTCATTATCGGTTTTTATTGTATGTGCTCAAACATTTATATAATTTTATTTCGTATTGAGTTTAAGTTAGAAATCGGTTTTCAATTATTGTTGACACAACTATAAAATTGTTAAAATTAAAGCAACTTAATGTAAGTTTTATATTATATTTATATTAATATAACACTAATTGTAATCACAATTCTTAAATCAGATATTTATCAAAATTACATGCTAAAAATGTTAAGTTCATTTTGCTTACCTGCAATCCTTGTGTTTAAATGCTATGTTTAAATATGGCAAAAGTAATATTCTTATTAACCACAACTTAAATATGAATAATGTAGTTTATGGGAAAGTTAGTGTGAAATTGGCCTTTATAGAATTAATATTAGCAATATTAATTGTAACATATCTCACCGTTTAATGTTTTGTCTTCAATAGCCAAATGTGATTAAGCTATAACATTAAACTTTTCAATATTTGTTATTATAATATAATCATAACTAAAACCGGCTGTAAATGCAATTCAGAGGTACTAAATGGCGGTCCAAAAACTAGTACAAGAATACCGGCAACTGATGTCGCACCCGGTATTGTTCGGGTCAGTGGCGCAAACAGATAACCTTCTTGTATGGGCGTTGAATATAAACGGACCGGAAAGCACGCCATATGAGGGCGGAGTCT
Organism: Medioppia subpectinata; assembly: GCA_905368565.1. NCBI lineage: Eukaryota > Metazoa > Arthropoda > Arachnida > Sarcoptiformes > Oppiidae > Medioppia > Medioppia subpectinata. The sequence goes on from CAJPIZ010002541.1 coordinate 3,836, forward strand.
TTGTAGTGGAGTTAGTGTTCCCGGGCACGTACCCCAATCGTCCGCCTCAGGTCACTTTTAAAACCAAAATTTTTCACGCAAACGTCCGGTCCAATGGTGACGTATGCACATCGTTGCTACGCGATTGGCTTTCAACCGATTCAGTGGTCACAATTATGTTGGCGCTAAGAAATATGATGTCTCAACCCAACCGTAACAGCTCTTATAACGGTCAGGGCCTCACTGACAAACAGTACAACCAAAAGGCCTGCGAATATACACGACAATACGCTAAAATGCGATAAAGGTTTTCGTGGTTTTGGGAACATTGTTGAAATAAACATTTTGTATTAAATTTTAAATAATGTTTTATTTATTTGGTAATAATTTATAATTAAATTACATTTAAGCATCATGTAATATAAAATTTGATTTTTCATGGGATTAACGAATACATGTTTTACGATACTTTATAATGTGGCTATTCTTTTAGGTTTAACACTAAACAATGTCTATGGCCCATAGTCTATGGGCAGAACTGAGCAAATAATTTGTTTAGTTTCTATATGATAATAAACACTACATGTTAATTATGCCCCAAATGCCCGATTATGCACACACTGCTCATCTATGTCTATGGGTATTGTTTTTTCAGTCTATAGATCTATTCTTAGTTATTATTTTATTTAAAACAAGGATTGCACGTCAAACTTCTATCATTCTAATTCTGTAGATTAACCAATATGTGAATATTTTGGATGAGTTAAAATATTTTTAATTAAATTCCATGGATTTTGAAAAATCAAATACTGAGTTAATTTTTTAATTTTTTGAAACATCCAAGATTATTAAAAAATCATCCACAAATTCTTGATCTATACATGTTTTAAATAGTATAATTTTGAAATGCTTTTCAATGCAAATATAATGCTTTACAATCGTATACAAAATATATCGTATACAGATAGTCTGACCAAATGTCCAAAAATGGCCTAAATTATCCCTGAATTAGATGGCCTGTCCAGAATTTTAAATATATTATAAATATTAAGTCTATGGAGACGTCTATAATAATATAGCTAAAATAAACCGAATATCCAGACTAATAAGGCTGATTTTTGCTCAAAATACAGAATTGTGATAATCGGTCTATTATTGTATAATGATTTTCATAGATGAGAATAGTAAAACATTAACTGTATTTCTTAATTCAATATGGTTGGATTGCGGAGAATAGGAGCCTATATGATTACAATAAACTACATTTATATCTGAATTAAAGTTAAAAATTTTCAATATAAATATGGATTTTATTTTAATAAAACATAAGTTGTGTTTTACAAATGTTTGCGTGGTATCTAATCAGTAAGTTTTTGTGTTTTTGATACAATTTCAGTATCAACTATATATCATATTAAGTATATAATGATTATTATTAAATTATGGTAACAATAGTAATTTATGATTATTTTTAGATAAAATGACCTGGTCGTTTGTATCCGTATACTGGGATTTAGACACCTGTCCACTCCCTCCAAACACAGAACTTAGAATAATCAAGGACATATTTCATAAGTTACTAATACAGGAGAATCGAATTGAAAAAGATATGGTTTTGTACAAATACAGTAAATATATAAATCTAGCTCGATCGACGGATCAAAACACATATATCGCATTCATTGGATCTAATATTGAGTTTTTGCAAACCTTCACAAATTGGACTTTATCTAATCATAAAACAGAGTTTATAGCGATTACATCTGATTTATTATTAATTGAATTCATCGAACAATTGAGTCATAAAATATTACCACGAGTAACTCTAATTCACGGACATACAGTAGACATTACACCAGCAACTTTCAACAATGCCAGAATTATTGAACTTAATAAGTTTTACAAACATTTTACTAAATCCACCGACCCTTCGATACTATTTGACACAAATTCACAAACTAGTTCTGACAATGAACCCATGAATGGTATAATGATACTTTATATACAATGATATAAAACAACATTTTAATTGTGAATTGTGTTTATAGTAGATAATGAAGTCTGTAATGATAATACATTGCAACAAAGTCAAGTATGTTTAATTTGCATTTTTGCATATAGTTAATATAACATTAATTATATATTTTTTATGAGCAATTTTTCGCACAGTCTGACTACTTGGAATTATTGGATCAAACAAAAAGGTTTTACATTTTATATTAAATATTTATATTATATTAGATTTAATGATTTTGTTAAAATGTAAGTAATAATTTTTGAATCAAATGCATATATTTGGGAATTTTATTGTGAAAATATTAATCTTACCAAAAAGTGTATAACATTAATGGATATGAAGTGATAAATTAAAGAGAAATTTAATTTTTAAAATTTTTTAATTTTACTTAAAACAATAATTTATGTTAAATTAGATCTCAAGACTTAAAACCTGATCAGACAATAAAAGCAAGTAATTCCAGTGCCAATCAGAATGACTTATGCAACATTCATGGTATTTCGTATTAAATATAGAGTGTTAAAAATTATTCTCTTTTATCAAATGATTTATAACGAATTTTCAGATACACAACAATCAACTAATAATATCGATAAGAAGGATAAAAATGCCGGGCAATCAAGTGCTAAAACGAAAGTATATGAGCCAACGTCCGCAACAACGACTGCCAATACTGAAACTAAAAGAACAGACTATTGCAATAAATGGTTATACGATGCAAGAATGTTGTTAAATGCAATCAAGTTTGTATTTTAATTTATTTATTACTAAATTATTATATTAAATCATTTGTGAACCGATAGAGGGGTTGTTACGCAATAAAACATTTTTAATAAATATTTACTGGGTTAATTTAAGAGATCAATTTGATCAAAATATCTAGGGCCACTTACGAGTGAAGTATTGCATTTACAAGTGACCGATTTTGGCCATTTTAATGATGGCGCGCATACCGTGTATAGTTTTAAAAACTGATGTCTCAAAGCATTGAACAATCTGGTTAATAGGATCGTTCGGCAACTCCCTCCTTTTTCCGCCTCTCCCACATTATGAAATTTAAGATGGAATTGCATGTTAATCTTATGACATAGATTCAACATGGGTAATGATAATTCTATAGAGCTTTTTTCATAAACTTAACATGAGATAATGTTATCCTATGGATAATGTTAATTTTATGGAACCAATGTTAAGTCATTAGGGAAATTCTTCAACGTGGGTTTTAATAAAAATACAACTAAGTCTATGACATGGGTCTAACATGGATAATGCTAAATCTATGGCAAAGTTAATCTTATACGTAATGTTAAGTCTATGGGACAAATGCTAATCCTATAAACAGTGCTAATTATACACATCACCCGAATTGTTGTTAAAGTATAGCATCGTTGTGTGATCTTTGTTTATCAAAAATATAATATTTTTAATTGTTAAAACTAAACAATTTATCCAATTTTGATGAGTATTTTTAACCACAATTTAGTATAAATAATGTGGTTCATAGGATCGTTCGGTCTCTCCCCTGCCGTTGAGTATTTTATAGACGAACAGAATATTTGACCGCCTCATTACTTACATTATGAATATTATACATGAATTCAATCACATTTTTGTATTTGCAGAGAAATTCCCAATATTTAAGAGGGAAGATATTGGGAAAATAATAATTTTTTAACATTATAAATAACGAATTGTTACGTTTTAAACTGCTGGCAGTGTTGACCAGTGTTCAAATGAATGTGTGATAGGTTCGGGTGCTATGCGGCAACCGGTTTAAATTATATCCACCGTATTGACACAAACAAAACAATTACGCACTTTATTTGAACTAAACATACATTGAATTGAATTACATTAATGGCGATATGCATCAGAGCTCTGAGTTTAGGATTACATATATTTTAATATAATTAACATAAGTATTGGTAAGGAATTAATATAATATTGAATATAATAATTAGCAGTAATTAGATATATGTGTAAAAATGCCGTATAATATGTATAGCATTATAAGAGATATAATAAGTATATTAAAAATAATATAAGATTATAATTGCTGGGATTAAAACTGCATCAGAATAAAATGAGTTTCTGACTTTTTACAAATTCATATCTACTATTAATATAATTTAAAAGTTATTTTAAAAAACCACTATAATTATTGATCGGTTTTTATAATATGATTGCTAAATAAATATTAATCGTGCGTCAGTTACTGTTTAGTACAAACAATAGAAAAAATTACTTCGAAACAACAAATTAATAGTTTTCAGCAATGACATGAAACCTAAAAATATAATTTTTTTAATATAGGTTTGCAGATTTGGTACCTGATATCCAAAATAAACTCACATACAATAGCAATGATAAACGTAATGAAAAATTAAACGACCAAGGTATTTCATATTATAACATTCAATATTAATCATATGCCAATATTATATACATGTATCTATAAAAATTACCAGCAAAAAATGTTACAACCGATAAAACCCATCGCCAGAACGCAATCCCCGGGCCAATCAGTGTTGAGAAAAGAGCAAATGAGTCAACGTATGATAAACTTGTTGACAATAGTGGTAAAAATGTAACAATAGTTTCGTATGAATGGTTACGCTTTGCGAGAAATGAATTGTCGTCAAATACAATAAAGTTTGTGTTTTTGTTTTATACCGAAATAATTTTTATTTTAAACTTTTGTTTAATAGAGAAAGTTCTGTCAAAATATACAAAACGCGTTTTAATTATAATGAAACAACATATAACACATTCAATGGTAAACCATTTAATAATAAATTAAAAATTACAATTACAATTACAATTAATTAACATTACATTTCATTTAGCCCAATATATATGCTGTGGTCTCAACAATCTTGGTAACACGTGTTATATGAATAGCGCCCTCCAATGTCTAGTTAATATAGAGTTATTTAATAAATTTATTAATTATTTTAAAACAATTGGCGTTTCGGGCAAAACATCAAAACAAAAACCATTGATTGAATATTTAGCCGAACTCATGGTACAGATGTCAACGTCGCGCGGGCAATCAGTTATTCCCAACTATTTTCGCCGAGAAGTTGGTAACTTATTTTCTAAATATAGTCATTACAATCAAATGGATTGTTCAGAATTTTTGGTCACTATATTGGACCAGTTTCACAAAGAATTGTCTGTAATGAATGACACGAGTCATCGATTGGATGCCGATCGACGTAATAACAATTCAGTTGCAAAACAATCGTTTATTTCGGAAAATTTTCGCGGATTACTGCAACTGACTGTGCAGTGCGATTGTAGCCAACAAATTGCCACCAATTCTACGTCATTTGCAATCATTAATTTACCGCAAATTGCTTTCAATGATTTGCATATTGTCTACATAACACTCATCAAAAACAATAGTCAAACTATGGAAAAAATGTTTTTGAGATTCACCTCTAGTGAGATACTGATCCGTCATTTGATTAGAATATTGACCAAAACCTATAATCAAAATACCAACAATACATTACCCAATAATTATCTCATCGTTTGTCGTGTGATTAATCACAAAATAAGTTATATTTTTGATTTGAATGAAAAATTGACAATTGATAGAAGCAATAAATCAGGCGATATTTATATCTATGAATTTAATAAGTCGTTTACAAAACATAATTTCATATCATTAACCCAACAGTCAATGCCTTTTGGCACACCATTGCTGTTGGATATGAATGACAGTAATTATGGCACAATCGCCACAGCATTTGCTGAAGTAGTATCTAAACTTATGCCTAAATCTAATGCACAAACTCGCAATCACTTAAGAAATACCACGTTTACTTACAGTGGACATTGTATAAATGGGTCAAGAGATATAGCAAAATTTGTATCCACATATGAGGTTCGCATTAAGGACGGTAGTTTAAAATCATTGTTAAATTCCTATTATACCGTCGATCTAACAAATAGCTACCAAAACAGGGATCAGGTAATAACATTGCACGACTGTCTTAACAGATACCTGTCTTATCAGGAAAGCGACGAGAAATGTGCCAAATGTTTGAATCGTGAGCCAACACCCGGCCAAACTCACCGCACATTTTCCAACCTATCCTACGCTATACTGCGTGCGCCTAATGTACTGCTATTGCAGTTGAAGTCAAGCCGAATAAACCGCTATAATTGTCACTTTCCATTCGAATTGGATCTGAAGAGTTATGTGACAAATAGCCGCTCAGATGACGAGTATGTTTATGATTTGGTGGCCGTTTCTAATTATATGGGAACCTCTTATAGCGGACACTATTCCGCTTACGCCAAGAATTGTGTTAACAATAATTGGTATGAATTTGACGATTCATATGTAACTAAAGTTTCAAAAGAGAGACTTCGGTCACCAAATGCCTATATTTTGGTTTATGTCAAACAAAATGCAAAATAATTGAATAATAATTTACACGTTTATTTAAACATTATTTTTAAATTTTAAACAACATAAATCTTTTGTCACATATTATTAGATTTCATTTTTATTTAATTTAAATAATTTAATACAAACTATAAAACAAATTTAACATGTTTATTTACAGTATGTAACCACACAGTATGAAATATGTAACATTACATTAATTACATTTTTAAATGAAATGAGATGTAATGTATAATAATATCAAAACAAACTTTTTATTCTTGCACTTCGGATGTTATCAATAAATACTTCCCACAAATACAACGACTGAAAATAAAGACATTATTGCCAAAAGACATTCACATAACGTGTGAAGTATTGTCTGAATGCAAACGATTAACACATTTACACATTGATATACCAAAACCCAACACAATTGGCGACGACTTCTTCACTCATAGCGACAATCATTTGCCAAAATTGACAAATATTTTTATAAATAGTTTCGAAATCACTGACGAAGACATCAATTGTTTATCTAAATTAAAACCTATGAAAAAAGTTGTCATTCAAACCAATGGTAAGGCAAAAGAGTGTCTAAGACTTCAGCAACAATTGTATAACAAATACCCGAAAATGAATGAAATCCGTATTTTTTGCCGTAAAAGGCATTTATAAATATCTTTATTTTAACACTAATTATCTGTATTTCACTTTTCCGTTAAAAACACTAAACTCTGTATTATTTGCGGACATAAGAGACGGCACTGGATATGAGAGTTGACGAGCGCTCACTTCTCAACAATTTTTATTTTTCAATTATTTTTTAACTAATGTTTTGTTTTAATAACTTTTTTTATAAATGAAAGTTTTCTCACATAATATTTCGCCAATATCTGGATTTGAGACTCAATACAATTATTTTTACTTTTCATTAACTGTAACTATACTTTGTTAACGTTTATAAATCACAACTGTTTTTAATCAATTTGTAAATTATAAGGTTTTAAAAATATTAAAACGGTCTCAGATTTAATGCTTAAACTAATTGATTTTATTCTCTAATTAATTGATTTTAAAATTAAACATTTTTCAATATTAATTGTAAGTATTGATAGTTTTGTGCAAACATTTCATACATTCATGAATTGTGTGAACGAAACAATAGTTTTACAAATTGTCGTTAATTTTGAATTGATTTCCAACAATTATATTTCACGTTATATTGTATTTGAAAATCTCATTCATAACTCAATTCCCAATTCTAACCATCAATTGAATTATGGTTTCAATTCATTTATATAAAATGCTATCAATTGTAATATTGATTACAAGTCTGTCATTTGTCGGATGTTTTGACTTTTGCAAACAAATTGATTTAAATAGCGTTCAAACATTCAAATCATTTGTGGAAAACAGATCTATTATGTATTCAAAGGGTTTTGAATGGGGTTTCAAAATCAATAAACAAACAGTTGACATAGAAATTGATACAAATTCAGTGAAAGCCATCGATGAGACAATTGTCAACAGATTTGGAGGAATTGGTGTCGACTGTGAAGTCAGATATAAAGTAATAGTGATATAAATTTCTTGCAAAACCAATTATAATTGTTTTCTATAGTCTGGAAACAGCGGTCCGATTGTCACCAACTGTTCCGGTGGTATATCTGATGATAACATCTCTCGATACGATCCCAAGGCTTTCATATTTGAGCTCTCAATGGGAAAGTTTGTAATCTACAGCCAAAGAGAGCCGAAGATATCGTGTTATTCACCACAAGAATCTGATCTCAAGAAGAGACACACAATTGATGACAAGTGTGAGAATGGACTCAAGAATTCACAATTTAAGGATTATATAAATGAGCCCTTAATGGCAAACGTCAGCGGATTGATTGGTTTTATGGCCAAAAACCCGAACCCAATTCACGGACAGATCCTCTTCTTCAATATCAACTGCCGTCCGATGTATTGCTTTAAACCAATGAAAACAAATCCTGTGATTATTTTGTTAACTAATTGTAAAACATTTGTTTTAATTGTATTTTCTTTTATATTTAGTGCAAATCAATAGGAGATTTAAAACCACTTTTCAGTGAATGTCAAAAGATTGAATCCAAGGCTTACATTATATGGATTATTATTGTATTGATTGTAATCCTTATATTATCGGTTGTATTGCTGTCTATTTGCCGCACATGTAGTCAACAGAATAGGACATTAAGTAATACATGTATTGAAACCTATGTTTAATTCAATACTAAATTGTATTCAAATGATGTTTTCATAGCTGACGGGCCGTCGACTGTCGATCAAACGGTGTCGAGTGAATTGGCACCAAATACTGCCCATTTGTCTGCCCTCAAGACTATATCGAAAAAGTAATTTATTTATTAAATATGTGTTGAATTAAAATTTAAAACCTTTTGGTATTTATTAAAAGATTGAATAAAAAAATTGCAATTTATTTTTATTATTAATAACCAATTTGTTAAATAATTAATTTATTTAACAGTAATATCCTTTTCAAACCTCATTTTAATGAATGATTTTTGAACTATTGTTTTATTACAATATAACTTCTATTTTGTTAACAAAACGGTTTCAGAGCATTTGTGCAAATCCAATGAAAATTTTAATATTTTACAAAATGACCATGTTTATTGTGTAATCCATGAAATATTTAATTTGTTTAAAATATAAATAATTTATAAATTATTAATATCCGGATCAACAACTTTACCCTTCAGTCCCATACATAATCCCATTGAAGGACATTAGAAAATATTAACATCAATTCAATTGGGGTTTAATGTGTTTTATTTAAACAGATATTTAAAGTATTCAACAAATAGTTTTGTTTACTGTTGTATTGCTTTAATTATATCCAACGTTTGATAAGATTATAATCATTTTGTTTTTCATATATTTTTGTTTAAAAACTCCGATATTTTAAACACAATATTCAGTGAATGTCGAGAAGAGATGTTCAATAAAGTTAAATTACATTTCATTTTTATCGCACAATCCATTTGAGGGTTTGATTTAGTAGTTGTTGTATTTGTCGGAAGTATTTATTGATAATATCAGACATAATATATGAGGGATTTTCAAAATTTTCAAGACTTAATTGCTTTAGTTTACGACAATTGACACCAATTTGTTTCATTG
>CAJPIZ010002542.1:0-13404 GCA_905368565.1 Medioppia subpectinata
TATTGGTATTGCCGTACATAGAAAAAATGTTTTCCGGGCCCGGACCCTTTAGTAGATGCCCTTAAAATATATAATAAATATGCCATAAAATTTAAATTGCAATATTTAAAAGGAAATAAAATTTTTAATTAACTTAATATAATAAACTTATCGACAACATAAATAGCAATATCAAACAGACTAAACTAGAGCTAATTAACGGACAATATATTGTTTTAATTAACTATAATAAATTAATTACAACAAAATTTACACTGATTTATTGTTTTATAGACTATTAAATTATCAGTGTATCAAGAGCATACTGTACATAATATACAATCAATTATTAAAAACAAACATGAAAAATTTAGTTCAAAACTAATGTTATTTGTTTTATTTATTATTATAATAGTATTAAAAATGGGAATGATAAATTTATTTTATATTGTAATTGCTTAATGAATAATTATAAGCACACGTTATGGACATTAAAATACATTATAAAAAATAAGTAAAATTATTTTATATTTTATACAAATTACTTAAACAACGTTAATTAATTATTGCATTAATAATACAATATACTAGTTGAACTTGCAAACAATTCATTAGATTTGTCAAAATATTTTTAACTAGCTTAGTTACATAAATGTTTATATTTTTACGGTAAATTCTATTTTTATTTATTATTTCTTGATAATGTCTATTTGTGAAGCATTTTATAAAATTTTCTTAAAATAATGTTTACAAGTAAATAAAAAAAATGGATACTGCTGTTTTATAATCAATATAAATAATAATATTTAAATGTAAATAAATGTTTAACTAGTATATTCATAAGTTTTTTTAAATTAAAATAAATGCACTATGGACAAAATTTTGAACCATATAATTTCATGTGACAAACAGATTTGAAAATAATTTATAAAAGTAAATAAAAATAATACATTGTAAAAATATACTATTAATCTAAAACGGGCACTTTTGTTCAATCCATTAATTTAATGGTAATAAATTCCAACAATGTTTACCAAGAAAAATATATTAAATTGCAGTTTATAACTTATATTTTAAAAATTGTTTGGCCAAACTTGCAAGAAATAAATATTAAATTATCACATTTTTGTTTATTGTAAATTTTTAATAGTTTTATTTACATAATTTTAACTTTTTAGTTTGCCCAATATTTTATAAGTATATTAATCATTATAATTATTGATTTGTAAAATTGCTAAGTTACTGGAATAAAAGTGTCTTTCGTTCTAGTCTAGTCCAGTGAATTACTTGTATTAATTTTTAATAATGTTAACTCAAAAAAATATATATGTAATTACAGTTTATAAGTTAGATTTTACTATTTGTTTGGACATTCACCCCCAATGAAACAAACATTAAATCAGCAAATTTTTGTTTGCCAAATATTTTGTAATTTTATTGATTATTATAATTATTGATTCATACAATTGCTAGGTATTTAGATATATTAGTGTAATTTATAATATTTCAATTTACATTGTCACATTATTTGAAATAGGACGGGTAATTATAAATGATACCACCATCGATGACCAAATTGGCCCCGGTGATATACTTGGCATCAGATGACGATAAAAACACAGCCCCTTTGGCCACATCCAAGGGTACACCCAAATGACCCAACGGTGCCTTTTTCTCCATCAGCGCCAACACTGGGTTACCGAGATTTGTACCGTCGGGTGTAATTGCACCAACACTTTCATCATGGTAAAAATAACATATTAAATTTATTATAAATAATAATGATCCAGATCCAATTGATTATTACTTGATTGTATTCACTCGCACTCCCTTTGCGCCCAACTCGAGGGCTAGATTTTTGACCATGTGTTGAACGCCGGCTTTGTCGGTACTATAGGCCAGTTCCACAGCAACCTAAGTGATAATTTTACAAATAAAAACATGAATATTATTAAGTAAACACGATTAAACATTAGGTGTGTTATATACCGGTGCGACGCCGGCAATGGTGGCGACAACAGTGGCGGAACCCCTGGCCTTCTCGAGCAAAGGGTAGGTCAGGTGAAAGAGCTCAGCGGTGGCCCTGAGATCGGCCCGTAATGTCTGGTCCCACACATCCATAAGGTTTGTGTCCGTAATGTTCAACAGGGGATAACTGTTGGCAAATGTGATCATTGCGTCTAATCGACCGAATTTGTACACAATTTCTCCCACCAGTCGCTCAATGTCTGCGGTTTTGGTTAAATCGGCCACAACTCGTAACGGCTGTAATTAATTAATTAATATAGTAGTAAAATATGAGCAATTAACATAGTGCAAAATCTATGGAATCGGTCGATCAATCGGAATATTATTAACATATTTACCAAGTTGAGTTGAAATGTTTTTTACCTGGTTGCTATGTGTGGGCGATTGTTGTTGTGCCAGTTGTGCTATTTCTGCCAAATGAGTGGCATTAGTTCCGGTGATGACCAAATTAGCGCCGAGTATTGAAAACAATTTGATAGTACCCTCGGCCAGACCCGAGTTGGACAAAGTGACCAACACTACTTTGCCAGTAAAATCACGCGAGTTTTTTACTTGGTAATATTCGGCATCATCATCTGTATCTATTTTTTGTGAACAAAACATTATTATAATTAAATTTTGTAGACATTTATTATTTACTAGTTTAAAGATTTAGGTAATATTGACAATAATTATTTTATACATACGTGAGGGCAAGTGTTGAGGCAACTGATTACCAAACCCGTTGAACAAACCGTCGGCCAAACGTGTTTTGGTGTCCTCTACCCGACCGGCCAAATTTAGACCAATATGAACAGCCTGATTGGCACTACCGAGTACTTTTTGAATTATATTATCTTTACCCAGCACGTTTCCGATAATACCATCAGCCAGATCAGTTTGAATGTCCGCATGTTTTCCCGCGAAATCCAGGCCTCGATGTACAGCCTGATTGGCACCGGTAAGCGCATTGTGGACGAGTCCGCCCATCAGACCAAATGGGTTGAGTCCGGCCGATGATATGCATACCAACGCTGCTATTGCTATGAGTTTGAGCATGGTTATTTATTTTTGTTTTAAAATTTTTGGTTTTTTATGTAATCGTAATTGTATTTACTATTAAATGAATTGATTTTGAAAATACATATTTTGCTGTATTTATACTTTTTAATTGTTATATTAATATGAGCATGGCACAGTGCGTCAAAATATACTATAGTATACCAGATGCTGATGATAATTAATTATGTTGTGTAATTTGTTGTTAATTTATTATGTTAATATGTGGTATATGATTAATTATTTGCACCATGTCAATATGAGGGCATATATTGTGTATTAATATTTTTAATTTTATAAATGCCCTAAATGTTAATAAATAATAATACTTACCAATACAGTATATTTAATTAAAACGTAATTTGGTTTATTATTGTGGTAAAATTAAAACTCGAGGTTTTCTAGGCCATCTATAATTTCTTTATAATAATTTGTATAATTTATATTCATTCATAAAATATATTTACAGTTTATTTTTAAAAATATTGTTTAACAATGTTTAACTACTGGTACATGTAATTTATTCATATATTTTTATATTTAAACAAATGCACTAATAATATAATATTGATCCACATAATTTCATTTGACAAACGGATTTAAAAACATCATGCTACAAAACTTATTCTTACAAAATTTAGTAAGGCAACAAATATTTATCAATTTGCCTAAATAGTTTTCAATGCAAATAAAATACTATTTATATTATAATATTGAAATAATGTTTAAAAAATATTATATAAACTGTAAATCTATTCATTAGTTAAATTAATTATATAAACTTTTATGGTAGTAAATATTAATCGGGATACCTGGGCACTCGGATAAAATTATATTTTTTATATCAAAATTTAAGTTTGTTTATCCGAAAATTATTATAAACAAAATACATTCTTAAATATACAGTATAATTATACTTGCTAACAACTCTTAATACTATTAAAATAGTAAGTTTAATTTTAATATTTTACAATTCAATGCCGTACAAAATTAATTGTACATAACTGCGTATAATTTTGGTAATGCCCTCACAAAAACATAATTAATTATAATTTATTAATTAATCAAAAAGTTCATCGCAGATGTTGAACATAATACTTTTAGTGATACTATGTATAATCTTCATCATATAGTGCATATTCTATTAAATATATAAATACATGCTAAAAATGCTAACAAGTCAATTGAGTTTGAAAATCAAATCAAACCCAAAAAACTAACATTATGATTTTTCAAACACTATTAACCGTATTGGCAATTTGCACTGGCATGTGCGCAGCATGGACAAAATATGACTACCCTGTTGAAGACTACCTGGCATCGGCACAAAATGGCAAAAACTTTACCGGTAAAGTAGTGCTGGTGACCGGCTCGAGCACCGGCATCGGTGAGGGTATTGCCAAACTGTTCGCACTATTAGGCGCCCGAGTTGTGGTCACCGGTAGAAACGTGTCGCGCATACAAAGTGTTGCCCAAGACGTCCAACAACTGTCGCCCCAACGACTTGAGGTATGTTCACAAATAACGTTTAACCATAAATAATGTTAATTTTTTGTTATTTATATTGACAGCCCCTGCAAGTTGTAGCAGACCTTAAGGTTGACGCCGATATTGAACGGTTGGTAAAGACCACGATTGATACCTATGGTCGGTTAGATGTGTTGGTAAACAACGCGGGTATTTATCCCGTAGACACTATACGAGATGACATTTTTATGCCACATTGGGACGACGTATTCCAGACCAACTTGCGACCCATGGTTAAACTGGTCAATCTAGCTTTGCCCTATTTGCAAAAGTTTAAAGGCAATGTAGTTGACATATCCAGTGTGGCTGGAATTGATCCTGTTAGTATTGGTTTTATAATTTATCTACATATTTAAATCTTACAAATTTTAATAGGCTAATGTAATAGTATTATTATGTAACATTATTATTAGCCTGCTACCCAACTGGCCTACGGTACATCAAAAGCAACCGTCATGCAATTGTCCAGGGTATTAGCATTGGAATTGGGTCCGCTTGGAGTTCGCGTCAATACTATCAAGTAATAACCCAAAATAACATCATGCTTATATAATGATAAAAATGATTAAAGTTGAATTATTGAATTGCGTTAACATTATAGTCCCGGAGCTGTCGCTGTCCAGCATATTGTTGAGGAGTTTACGGGTGCGCTCGATGTGGTCGTACCGCAAACACCTCTACGCCGTTACGCGTTGCCCCTGGATATCGCCAAGGCTGCCGTGTTTCTAGCTAGTGATGATGCTGCTTTTATCACAGGTACTAATATCGTGGTTGATGGCGGTCTCGAGTGGAACTATCCTGGTTATTTCAAATAATTAATTATTGTCATTTTTGTGATGTTGTTTAATTATTGTTGGATATAAATTTAATAAAATTATTATTGATTCATACAAAACATGATGATTATTATTGTTCTACTATAAATTAATTAATTTAATTAAAAATATAATTTATGTATTTTTATTAAAATTGACTAAATTATACACTGTAATTTAGATTTTAATTGATTATAGTTGCATATTTAAATAATATTTATTAAATTATTTTGGGATTAATGAGGTATTAGAAATATTTTTTATTAATTGTGTTTTAAATATTTTGTTAAAATAATGAAATATTTAATTTATTCATACGAACCTTGTTTGAATAAATTTACAAATTATTAAATATTAATAATTTTAAATAGTATAATAAACTAATTAAATGCACTAGCTGTTCGATATTTAAATAATTTTAAAATAATATTTTGTTATTATAATTAAAACACAATACATTTCATTATAATATTATATTAATACATTTAAATATGGAATAATTATTTCAAAATACTATACGATTATATAACTTTAAAATACTAATTTTTAAAAAATAAAGTATTATGATTTTAAATATTGTAAGATTTTGTAGAAACATTGTTATTTTTATCATATTTAAATATAATATTAGCGGTTTTTATATTAATTGTTTAATGTACGTTAAATCAAAATAATTTATTTATGAGTGAGCATTGTTATCCAGAAATATTAACTTAATATTATCAATACCAATATAATTATGTTTAAATTATATATTAACAGTTTTTGATAAAAATTTTGGTTATTGTATCTAGCAATAGTTTCGACAAATTATACAATTTAAATAAAAAATAAGTAAATACAATTTAAATTGTTTGAAATAAAACGAAAATATATTTAAATTTGAATTAAAAATAAAATTATCACGAAAATTGTGATCAGCATGTCATGTGCAAACATTAACAATTACTGCAAATATTGTACATCGGGATATGAAAATTAAATTCAACAATATTATTATAAAAAATTATAACATATATCACGCGTTACAGGCTGTAACTTACAGCAACAAAATTTAAACTTATGTGGTGTTCGAACTTATTACAAAATACTGTTATATTTAATATGAAATATTATACTCTATTTTATATTATTACACAATTGCAGTTCATACTAATTAAATTCAACAATATTATTCTTATTTAATATCAAAATTATAACGAATGGTATGTTTTACAGCAAAATATTGTTTAATAACTTTTTTATAATCTCCAAATTGTATTATATTTAATATAAAATGTTATATCTTATTTTATATTATTACACAATAACAGTTTTTATAAATTCTACTCTCTCTCTCTCTCTCTCTCTCTCTCTCTCTGATTAGAGCTGTCATAAGTATTGTATCAGTTATGGGACATACATACTGTATAATAACTAGTTTGATATTTTACGCGCTTACATTGTTGCAATAATAATTTTTAACAAATGATTTTTTATTATCATAAATAAATTGCACGATAATAATAATTTGATCGATATTTAAAAATACTATAATTTTTAGTTTTAATTATATGTGAAGAAAAATAGAAAAATTATTTTTCAGTAAAATATTATCATATTTATTTGATATTTTTCATAATAACTATTTTATAACAAAAATCCTTAAAGTTAAATATAATATTTAATGTTACTTATATAATTATAATTAAAAACTGTAAATTAATCCTGATTAAACTAATAAAATATGTTGTTATTGTTGTAATTATTTATCTTGGGGCAAAATCAAATCCTGAACATTTTATTGTAGGTTTAAATTTAAATATGTTAATAACTTATAAAATAGTCTTTAAATATATAATAAATATGCCATAAAATTTAAATTGCAATTTTTAAAAGAAAATAAAATTATTAATTAACTTAAAATAATAAACTTATCGACAAAATAAGTAGCAATAGCAAACAGGCTAAACTAGAATTAATTAACGGACAATATATTGTTTTAATTAACTATAATAAATTAATTACAACAAAAATTACACTGATTTATTGTTTTATTGACTATTAAATTATCATTGTATCAAGAGCATACATAATATACAATCAATTATTAAAAACAAACATGAGAAATTTAGTTTAAAACAAATGCTATTTGTTTTGATTATTATTATAATAGTATTAAAATGGAAATGATAAATTTATGTTATATTGTAATTTCATAATGAATAATTATAACCAAACGTTATGGACATTAAGGGCACATCATTGGACATAAATAAATGTGTCATTTAATTGATTTAATAATTAGTAATAAAAATATTATATTTTAAAATTGGTTTATTATGCTGTTTTAAAATAAGATTTATATTGTAATCTAAATTAATGTTAAAACATGTTTTAATTATGTAAATCTAAATTTATCAAATGTAATTATTTTATAAATATTTAATTAGATTAATTAAACTATTATTAACAGATTATAACTTGGATATTGTTAAATCAAATCTACAATTGTTAAAATAATTTTTAAAGCATCATTTGTTATATATTTATAATTTAATGATTAAGATTTATACACTAAAACTCAGAATTAAATGAAAATGAGAATTTTCGGTGAACACAATTTGTTAATTTAATTTTGCCATATAATTAATTAAAATATAATTGTTTTTGAATTGTCAGTGAAAAGTATATTTATCATGCTATTGAATAAAGATCTTAATTAAATTTAAACAGTTACTTATTAATTAATAGCGACAAATTTACAAAAGCTGCCTTTTTGTTCATAGTTTGCCTTATATTTTATAATTTCATTTATAATTGTAATTATTGATTCGTACAATTGCTAGGTTTTTGGATATACATGTGTAATTAATAATAATAATAAAATTTATTGTTAGCAATAATTAATTTTATAATAAATCATAACAGTATATTTAAAAGCAATCGTACGTTTTAAGGGCACTTTATTTGACATATATAAATTTGTCATAAAATTGTTGTAATTATTTGACACATAAAAACACTTTATTTAAAAATAGTTTGTGTTTAGCATGCTGCTTTAAAATTAATATTGTGCTGTGATCTATCTTATTTGTAAAACATGTTTCAATTGTTTTAATATTATTTTATCAACTGTAATGATCTATCATAAATATATTTAGATTAATTAAATTATTATTAACAAATTAATATTTGGATGAGTATTGATTTTATATTTTATGTTTATCTATGCAAATACATTACATATTAAATACGCTTGGAAATATTAAATAAAGTATAATACAGTATATTTTTCAATTGTACATTTTTAATAATTTTAACCAAATAACTTAAAACATGCATAATTTGCCAAAAAATTATTAGTTGATTTTTACAATTTCAAAATGTCCAAATATATTAATGTAATTTTTAGTTAATTTCAAATAATTATGTTATTTAAAATAAGAGGGGTAATTATAGATGATACCGCTATTAATGACCAAATTGGCCCCGGTGATATACTTGGCATCAGATGACGATAAAAACACAGCCAACGGTGCTTTTTTCTCCGTCAGCGCCAACACTGGGTTACCGAGATTTGTACCGTTGGGTGTAATCGCACCATCACTATTGTTATGGTGATTATTACATACAATATTAAATACCATATAATTTTTTAAATTATTTAGATGCTTGTTAGATTGTTTAGATTATTCATAATGCCTATTTATAGTTAGTTTTACAACTATTAATATAATTAAATTTTTACCCAATTCATTCATGAAGTTTTTCTTACTAAAATTAATGTTATAAGCTTATAATTGTATCCCACATACTTTGATATGACCAACAGATTTAAACATCGGCATTATGAATCTGAAATAATAATTAAAATAAATAATATTTATACACTTGCCTTGCTTGTTTAGAATGAAAATAAAACAATAATTAGATAATCATAATTAAAGCGTAGAAATATATGTATTTATAAGTGATCAAATATGTTATATAATATTTACTAAAAAGTGGGTAAATATTTGTTTAAATATTTAGTTATAATTTTTAAAAATTTCCTTATAAACACATTTTCATGAATTCTGTGGGTATTGTAGCAAATTATTGTTAGTTATTTTATATTAAAAGATCATTATTGGTTAAAATAGACGCTTAAAAGTCTAATTATATTTGAAAAATATATAATTTGATTGAATTAAAGTCGAGACATATCATAATTTTAACTTTTCAGAACATTATGAAACACATGGAGAAAATAGATAATGTCGTTGTCAAATAAATTATGAAAGCATTTTTATTAATTATATATTTTGCTCATTCTTATAATGAATGCAAACTTTTTTGAGTGGATTATATTGTTTTTCTCGTCAAAAACACATGTTTTTCAAGTAAAAGCCAGATATTTAAATATATTTATTTATGAGTCAAATATGTATTTATATGTGAAATAAAACTTCGTTAAAAGGGCTCTTAAGATATGATTCGTTTGCCCCCAAAGTCTTATGAATGTAGAGTTAACCGGGGAAAACATTTATTTAAATATAAATATAAGCACTAATCATAATAAAAATATCTATTCTGTTCCGATATTAAAATAATTTCCAAAAAAATAGAACAAACTGTAAATCTAACTAATAATTGAATTAATTATATAATCTATTATGGTAGTAAATATAAAACGGGAAATATGGTCGCTGGGGTATTCTTATATTTTATATATTAAAATTTAAGTTAGTATCTGTATCTATATTTGTAAATTATTATAAAACAAAATACATTTTTGTCTGTAAAATACAATTTATAATTATATTTGGAGAACATTTTTATTAAATTTAAATATTATACTTTAAAATATTTAATAATAGTTTTTAATAATTTTAAGTATAGGTTTAACTTTTAATATTTTATAATTTAATCTAAAGCAAAAATTAGTTGTACATCATTGCGTATACTTTTAGAAATGCCATAACAAAAAATATAATACAAAATATCATGCTTTACAGCAAACAATTAAAACTTACGTGGGTCATGCACTGTGGCCAAAATACTATTTTATTTGATATGAAATATTATACTTTATTTTGTATAATTACACAATAACAGTTTATACAAATTGATTGTCTCTATGCCCAAGATAAAAGTAAACATTGCTACCTCGTGTATATTTAATTAGAGGTGTCATAAGTATTGTACCCGTTTTCAAACATATAATAAATAGCCTAATATTGTACGCGGGTACCCTGTTGCTTAATGATTTTAATTAATAATTGTGTATGATTATAAATATATTGTACGAGAATACTAATTTGATCGATATTTTAAAATAATATAAATTTTAGTTTTAATTATATATAAAGGAAGTAGAAGTTTTTATTTGTTAGAAAAAATGGATTGTGCTGTTTTACAACGTCCCTTCTATGGTAACCAATTAATTTAACTGAAATAAATTCCAATAATGTTTACCACTAAATATAAATTTAATTACAGTTTATAAATCAAATTTTACCATTCGTTTTGGACATTCACGCAAATAAATCAAATATTAAATTAGCACAATTTTGTTTGCCCATAATTCATAATTTTATTTATTCTTATAATTATTGATTTATACAATTGCTAGATATTTGGATATATCAGTGTAATTAATAATATTTAAATTTACTTTGTTACATTATTTAAAATAAGAGGGGTAATTATAAATGATACCGCCATCGATGACCAAATTGGCCCCGGTGATATACTTGGCATCAGATGACGATAAAAACACAGCCCCTTTGGCCACATCCAAGGGTACACCCAAATGACCCAACGGTGCCTTTTTCTTTATCAGCGCACACACTGGGTTACCGAGATTTGTGCCGTCGGGTGTAATCGCACCAACACTAT
The DNA here is from genome assembly GCA_905368565.1 of Medioppia subpectinata. Taxonomy (NCBI): domain Eukaryota; kingdom Metazoa; phylum Arthropoda; class Arachnida; order Sarcoptiformes; family Oppiidae; genus Medioppia; species Medioppia subpectinata. Next base: position 11,250 of record CAJPIZ010002542.1, read on the forward strand.
TATCATGGTGATTATTACATACAATATACTTTTATAATTATTCAGATCAATGTCTAATTACTTGATAGTATTCACTCGCACTCCCTTTGCGCCCAACTCGAGGGCTAGATTTTTAACCATGTGTTGAATGCCTGGTTTGGCGGTACTATAGGCCAGTTCCACAGCAACCTAGGTAATAATTGCACGTATAAAAAAACACCAGGGTAAATATTATTATTTAAAAGAGTATACAATATGTGTATTATATACCGGTGCGACGCCGGCAATGGTGGCGACAACAGTGGCGGAACCCCTGGCCTTCTCCAGCAAAGGGTAGGTCAGGTGAAAGAGCTCAGCGGTGGCCCTGAGATCGGCCCGTAATGTCTGGTCCCACACATCTATTAGGTTTGTGTCCGTAATGTTCAACAGGGGATAACTGTTGGCAAATGTGATCATTGCGTCCAATCGACCGAATTTGTACACAATTTCGCCGACCAGTCGCTCGATGTCTGCGGTTTTGGTCAGATCTGCCACAACTCGCAACGGCTGTAATTAATTAATTAACACAACATTAAAATATATGCAATAACATTAATGCAAAATCTATGGTATCGTTAAAATCTACTCTATTTTTAACATATTCACCAAGTTAATTAAAAATGTTGTTTACCTTGTTGTTATGTGTGGGCGATTGTTGTTGTGCCAGTTGTGCTATTTCTGCCAAATGGGTGGCATTGGTTCCGGTGATGACCAAATTGGCGCCGAGTATTGAAAACAATTTGATAGTACCCTCGGCCAGACCCGAGTTGGACAAAGTGACCAACACAACTTTGCCGGTGAAATCACGTGAGTTTTTTACTTGGTAATATTCGGCATCATCATCGGTGGTATTTATTTTTTTTGTAAACAAACATTATTATAATTTATTTTGTAAACTTGTATTATTAACTTGTTTTTAAAATCTAACTAAAAATGACAATTATTATTCTGTACATACGTGAGGGTAACTGATTACCAAACCTATTGAACAAACCGTCGGCCAAACGAGTTTTGGTGTCTTCTACCGCCCGGCAAAATCTATACCGCTATGGGCAGCCTGATTGGCACCACCGAGTACTTTATGAATTATATTGTTTTCACCCAGCACCTTTCCAATAATACCATAAGCCAGGTGAGTTTGAATGTCCGCATGTTTTCCCGCTATATCCAGGCTTTGATGTACTGCCTGATTGGCACCGGTAAGCGCATTGTGGACGAGTCCGCCCATTAGTCCAAATGGGTTGAGTCCGGCCGATGTTATGCATACCAACGCTGCGATTGCTGCGAGTTTGAGCATGGTTATTTATGTACAAATTAAGATTTTTATAATTATAAATAAAAATTTACTATTGAATGAATTGATTTTGTAATATAAACATCATGCTGTATTTATACTTTTTAATTGTTATATGTAAAGTATACTTTATATAAGCATGGCACATTGCGTTAAAATGTACTATAGTATGCCAGATGTTGATGATTATTAATTATATGTAATTTACAATTGATTTAACTAATGTATAATATCATCAATTATTTCCACTAGATCAATATTAGTGCAAAGTATATTATTATTTGTTTTAATGCCCTAAATGTTAATAAATAATATCACCTGCCAATATAAGATTGTTAGTATTTTTTGTTGTTGTAATTTATATAATTAATATTTTAACATAATTTGTTTCATTTTGATCGTAAAATTAAAGCTTTTTATGATTTAGTATTTTTGTATTATATAATTGAGTTTATTAATTGGTTTGAAAAAATGGTTAATAATAAACAGGCATATTANTAATATTTTAACATAATTTGTTTCATTTTGATCGTAAAATTAAAGCTTTTTATGATTTAGTATTTTTGTATTATATAATTGAGTTTATTAATTGGTTTGAAAAAATGGTTAATAATAAACAGGCATAAGTAGTAAGAAAATACAGACTCCAGACAAGGCCCGTCGGTCCTTGTCTGGAGTCTGTATTTTCATTTTGAGATTTTCATAAATTAGTATTAGTACAACTCTGGACAAATTTGTTAGCATAAAATTAACATAAAAATAACAAATATTGATTTAAAATTTTTAAAACATAAATTAAATAAAATTAATTATATCAATTAAATAAAGCAAATTTTTATCTAT
>CAJPIZ010002543.1:0-13404 GCA_905368565.1 Medioppia subpectinata
TTTTCGTAACTTTTTACCACCTTTTTATCACCTTTTCAGCCATTTTTAAGCAACTTTTTAAGTACCTAAAACACTTTTTTAGTCACCTAAGAATCAATGCTTTAATGATGAGATTGTGGTCGATTCATCGAGTGTCCGCGATAAGCCAAAGTGTACTAAAAAATAATATATTTTATTTTCATAATTAAATCTGAAGCTATAAATCTGATAAAAGGATTTAATTTATATTTAATTTGTTGATTTTTGTTTGTAGTAATTAATGATATAAATGTTAATTCAAGAAACAACTAAATAATTAATAGAACTACTTATTATATTTTATTAAATCAATATAATATATAAAATAATCGCCTAAAAGTGGGTGTATGCATTCCATAACATAAAATAACATTCATTGTTTTCATAACATTGAACATAAAATTGATTTATATAACGGAAGGGTGTCCAGGGGGTTGGAGTGTTGGGAGTGTCCACGAGTGTTGGGACAACCACGAGTGTATGTGGGCTGTCCTAGTTATTTATAAAATAAATAAATGATATGGTAATGAAAGTAATACAAAGTAATAATGGTAATATAAATGAACCTATAATTAATTCAAAATAAAATTAAAACTAATTTAATGAATGTAGTTAAATATTTTTGTCAAATGGTGTGTAAAATGAGGGTGGCGTGAGAAAATAGTATTAAAAGTACTTTTAATATTACAATAATGATAATAAATCATTAATATTTATCGATATAAATGCTAGTACATTTCCTGAGCTTGTTTAGATTTTATAAAAATTGTTTTCATTAATACAAATTCCATTTCTTTCTTGTTATTAAAAAATGAATTAATGCAATTAAAGTAATGTTTTTGTAATATTATTATAAATTGCTATAAATAAATATTGTTTTGAATTCTTTACTGATTAACAATCAATGATTGATGTATTATAAATATAGTGTATTTAATAATTATAATATTAAATATTTTAATTACTAATGAAGGGTTGGGTGCAAAATATCAGTCAAATCACATAATATGTGATATATAATATTATTTAGCGCAGTTTAATATTTAAAATAATACAATTATTTAAGGAAATGTTGGGCGATAAAGGGTGGTTATTAATAATAACTTATTATTGCTGTGTCAGCACAAATATCAGTCAACAGTCAATTAGTATTTGATCATCAATTAATTGACTTGATAATTACTTTGTAAACTAAAAGTAATTGTAATTTTTAATTATAGTTAATTTGTTCAATAGTTATTTATGACCGCTTTTAATAACTAATTAATATATTAATTGCTGCGTAAACGTCTATTACAATTACCAAGAAAATGTGTAATATATTGTTATTTAATTAAAACTAATCAACTAGTAGTTATACTAACTATATTTATATACAACAATTTAATTATTAATTTATTATTTTATCCATTATTGATTAAAATTTGCATTGATCAAAATTACTAGATCAAGCAAACCAACAAGGTGCATTGGTAGCAGATACGCGATATTTCGGTGTATTTCGATGCGGTAAATGTTACGGCAAATGGAATTCTGCCTCGTGTTGGCTCGGATTCAAACAACAGTGTAAATGTGGACAGTGGTCAGACCCATCACACATGGTAAGTGCCCATCACATACACACTGCCCCCATCCCTTGTCCTCCGCCACTTATTTTTACCTTCACATTTAATTATAGTTAAGTATAAATAATACACTATATTTAATTAAATGACATTTAATTGATGTACATGAGCAGCGTCCATTGAAACCATCGGAGTATCAGGCCCGGGGTAGTCATGGTATCCATGCGGTGGACAAATGCCAAAAGTGTCAGTCGTTGGGTCGCGACTGCAGTCGCAATGATTAGGCGTATTGGCGATGATGTTGGCTAACAAATAGGCTTTTAATTATAATTTACATTTTAATTATTTTGTTATAATTTTTAAAATTCTTACACTTTTTAAAATAGTTTTTATTACTTTTAATTAATTATTCGGAATTTATAATTGTATGAAAATTTTACAATTAAATAAATATTGCTTAACATATTGTTTTTAATCAATAAAAGGAGAAAACCAATAATATTATTCATACTGAATTGTGGTTAAAAATATTTTTCAAATGCTTCAGTAGTTAGGTAATTAATAAATAGTAGCGTAAGGTCGGCATAAACCAAAGGTCGGCATACCCCGCAGGTCGGGTTACCCCGCTCTAGGCTTAACAAGGCTAACCTTAGCTAACCAAGGCTTACCAGTGTATAGCCCTATTAGGGAGGGCATATCTAACCAAGGTATAGCTGTTTTAGGGAGGGTGGGGTAACCAAGGTATAGCTGTAAGGGCAAGGCTTACCAAGGGTAGCCACAGTAACCAAAGCTTAACAAACCTAACTATTGTGGGGCGGTACGCCCCACAATAGTTGAAATGCCTTACCAAGCTAACCACGCCTACCAAGACTTATCAATGTATAGCCGTTTTAGGGATGGCAAGTCTTACCAAGGCTTACCAAGGCTTACCAAGGCTAACAAAGCTTACCAAGGTAAAGCTGTTTTATAAAGAATAAAGAATGTAAACAAAAAGTTGTATTTAAATAAAAATTTTATTTAATAGTTAATGTTAATAATAATGAAAATTAATGAGAATAATAATGTAATACATGTAATTAATATTTGAGTGTAATTAAGCTTAATAATGTTATAATACATTTAATCAAAGTATTTTGAAAAATCTGTTGAATCTTTAAGATACATAGCCATTAGTTTAACCTTTTGTTGAGCACAAACACCATCAACTTTGTGAATGTGTCGATCACAAGTGAAGTGATTACAATAATAGCGGACGAGAGATTTATATGAAGGAGTATTCACTTCAACAAATGGTATGTCCAATTCTTGAAGCAGTTGGCCAAATTGTGTGTTCCTGATTCCGATGACACTGTCTTCTGATTGACGATATCTTTTCCATAACAATACTATAAACACTTTTAATTTGTAGTAAGGAATGCTTCCTTCAGGTGCATTATAGGGAAGACCCGTATAATTTGTTCGGATGTACTCATTGGTAATCTTATCGCTGGTGTTTAGAGAATCCAGTTCGAACGGAATTTCCACATCCCAGCTATTTGTATGACCAGAATTTATTCCGAACACAGCCAACTCTCTGGGAACGAATGTTGAATTCGCCCAAAAACCTTGAGCATCGAAAATTGCGCAAATTTTTGACATTTTGAGGTTTTTTAATATTAAATTTGCGAAATCCTTTTAATAACATTTATCAATAAATCACTTATCTCATCATTTATTTTAAATATTTGGGAATTAAACAATTTTTGAATTTGAAATAACCCCATATCAAGTGATTTTAAAAACACAAATACAATACAAAATTGTCCACAGTTTTTTGAATTAAGTCCTTGTATGATTTGTTGATTATAAATCCAGCCATTCGGGCAATTGTTGTTTAAAAAAGTAACGAATTCTTCTTTCATAGGATATAGTCCATATGAGTCAAAATATATTCCAAATTTTTCTTTTGAAATATGAACTCCAACCCAATGTTCTCCAGTGTTAGTTAAAGGATGTGTATTCATTATTAATGATGATGGATAGGTTTTAATTTTGGGTAATTTGTCGAGTGCAAAAGCCCCTTTATAATATGTAACGTTTTTTAAAATATTATTTATTTCAAATGTATTCATTATTAAAATTGATCAATTGTGGCATTTCTTTTTTCGTCAATTTCAAGAAGTTTGTCGAATTCACAAAATATTAGGACAGTTATTGTTTCATTAATTGGTTTTTCAAAACGAAGCGCAAGCCGAAGAGAACCAAATTTAATTTGATTCAAATGACCAACAGATCCGCATCCATTGCTCAAGTCTGGGGCAAAATTTAAACTATAAATACTATTTCCTTTGTTGTAATTGTCACGATTAATACTAAATGTTGAATCACAATCAATCATGTCTAAAGATTCATACAAATTGTATAATTCTCTTTGATAAATTTTGTTAGAAAAATTTGGATTAAATCCATTTTGAGGGTATTGTTCTCCATCCAAATATACAATTAAATTTGAAAGATTGTAATGTTTAAAATTAAATGGATTTAAGGTATAATCACCACAATACGAATCATTACTAACTAAGCATATGAATATACGTCGAGGTAGTTGACCGCTGTGAATGTTATCTATTAAGATATCATTTGTTCCTTTCAAAAGTGTAAATGTTTTTACTTTATTTACAGTTAATATATATTTTGCAGGAGCTATTTTAAGAGCTGCATTATGAGATTCAACAACCATTTTATTCACTTTAGATCGATGAACGATAATATTAATTCAACTTCTGGTTTATGTGTTGTTGACATTAAATAAAACTTTGATTCATTTAGTAACAGACGAATTGATAGTTTACAACCACCAAGAAGACTTCTTCCCTGAAATGTTAAATCTGTATGCAATCGACCAATTAAATCCAATTCATTATATTTTTCTAAATATGCTGTATTTTCTGACACAATTATTTCTTCTTTGGAATCTTCATCGTTATACCACAACGCAGTAGACAAATGACTATTTTTCATATCTTTACTGAATCCAAAGAATGCTTCAAAATATGCTTTGTAAGCATATGTAGGTGATGATGTAGTAATTTGCTTGTCACCAATGAAAATATCAACTTGTTTTATCATTGAGTGAAGCAAATAATTAACAGGACATATTGTCTCAAATTCTTTGTCATCTGTGATTGTAGTACATTTTTTAAGTTTTATTTTCATACACAGTGTCAATTTATCAAAGTCTATATATTCATCAACAGCTGTTTGAATATCAAACTGAATTGATAAGTTTGCATCGACAGCTGAAACGGGGCGATGTTCAGTGATGATATCTTTGTCTATCATGTTTTGTGTTGGAGGAATCCCGAACAAATCAAGCTTTGATAGACGTGCGTTTGAAGACATTTCATGTATCATTGTTTGCATGATTATTACAAAAGATTTGTTAGTTTTCTATTAGAAATAATTTCTTCGACTGATCTTTTGGATGTCTTTCGTTTAGGTTTTTTTCTTTTAATTACTTTTTTCTTTCCTTCACCTCTTAATTTTTTAGCAAAACTTATACCATCATTGGCTAAATCTTTACCAGATTCTATTAACCGCCGTTTTAATGTCTCTTTAATACTTTTATTATCATTGACTATATCTGAAGCAATATTTGCTCCTGTGGTAAGTAGTTTAGGTCCTAAAAACCTTATTAGTGGAAATATAGCTTTTGATAGAACTCTGCCAAAAAATCCATGACCTTTTTGGAATTTTACTCCTTGGAACCCAGCAAGTCCGCTACCAGCTTGCTGGACATAATAATCCATATATGGATTATTCATCGTTTCTTGAAATGTAACTTTACTCTTGTTCTACCGTATAAGAATGGTACACGGGTGTTTGTATCGTCTTTGATATCGATTTCGATAATTTCAATGTCGTTGTATAATACTCGTACGTAATGAGGGTTTGGATACGTCCGTACTATTTGATCTCCAAAAATATTAGAATTAGGTACTTCAACAACTCTTAATAATGGAGCTCTAATATCACCGATATATTGAGGTTCAATAAAGTTTGTATAAATATACAAATTGCGATAATCCAATTTTGAATCAGGAGGACTAATGCCTTCAATTTCTTTTAATAAATTATACTTTGGATTTATAAATAAATGCTCTTCAAACCCTAGTATCTTTGATAAATTTTTACTTAAATAAGGCAAAATCCCATTGCCTTTTGCATCATATCCAGGGATAATTGACAATAGTTTTGTTGTATTATCGAAATAAAATTGTGGAGTTTTAATAATATTTGTAATATTGTGTGACATAAACTGTTTTTCAATTTCTTTACACAACGCTTTAACCGATTCATAATAACCATGGCTAATTTTAAACACATTGCCTGGTTGATAATTACCATTAAAGTTGTTCAAATATAATTCAGTGGCAAGCGAAACGTATTCATCATTAAGCAAATTTTTCCAACTGTACGTATAGGATATTTCAACTAATGCAACATCCCAATAACCAACTAATGGTTGGTGAAATGCTATTTTATTTTTAAAATTTGCAACAGTATTATCATTGAAACATTTTGAATTGCTTTGTAATTCTATTTAAAATGAATTGGAGTTCATTTTGACAATTGAAAATTTAGTAATTCGTTTTCAGGTACCCACGAATTATGTTTGAATGAGTAGTTTAACCATTTGACTAAAAAACCTTTTATTCCATTTCGCGACTCTCTTTTAATAACCTTTTCAACTCTGTATAAATTGTTTTTAATTTTTTGAATTTCTTCAGGATAAACTCTTTCAGGAATGACGTTCCCATCAACATCTTTAATTTTATATAGAGGTTTATGAACGCCAAAAGGTGTTTCAGAAATTGTGTACACTTCATCAGTCCATTTTGGATAATAACTTTTATCCATTGATTGTAAGACATATTTTCTTCTAACAGTATCCCCAATAGATAATTTGGGTTTAATGTTTGAATTAAATAAATAATCATTAGGTGCATTGTGATTATAAATAATTTTGAAAATAATTGCTTTATTTTCATCTTTGACTTCTGTTGGCTTAGCTTTTATTGTGCGATGATAACTGTTATTATAGCTATTAATTAAATCTTGTAATACATCCATATATCGTTTAGTGCCTTTATATGTAAAATATTTAAACATTTTATTTTTCAATGTTCTATTGAATCGTTCGACAATAGCACATTTAAATTGAGTATTATATGTTGTGAAGAAATGAATATTGTTCTCTTTTAAATAATTTTGAACATAACTATTTAAAAACTCTTTTCCTCTATCTGTTTGTAATTTAAATGGTTTTCGTTTTTCAAATATTTTTAACCACTATTCTGATATGAATAATGTGGTTTATAGGATCGTTCTGCCCCCCCNATTACTAAATTTTCAAGTGTTAAAATGAACTCCAATTCATTTTATATAGAATTACAAAGCAATTCGAAATGTTTCAATGATAATACAGTTGCAAATTTTAAAAATAAAATAGCATTTCACCAAACATTGGTTGGTTATTGGGATGTTGCATTAGTTGAAATATCCTATACGTACAGTTGGAAAAATTTAAAATCTTTGATGCATTTCCCGAATCGTGGTTAACGTATAGCATCGCTGTGTGATCCTTGTTTGTAATGCATTTTTTACTGCTTTACCAGTTTTATTTTGGATCGCTTCAGCAAAGGCATATTTACTGAAACAATCAATTACTGTTAATATATATTTGTTTCCACTATTTTGTCTAGAATAAGATTTCAAGTCCACCAAATCAGCTTGAAACTGTTCATTAGGATTACAGACAAATATTTTTCTCTACTAAAATGTTTCCGAGCATCTCTATGCAAAGTATACGTCAACTCACCAGACAACCATTCTTTAACATGTTGTAATTTAATAGATTCATCTACTTTTTTAGCTTCACTATATAATTTATTCAATCCTCCAAACGATGCTGAGTGTTGTGCATCATAATATATTGTCTTTAAGATAGTATTAATCTTCGTCGGAATCATTTTTTTCCCAATTAAATTTCAACCGTTTGTTTGAAGTATCGGTTTCTATGTATTTTCTTTTATTATTTGTGTTGATATGTTTAATATTATTGTCGAGATGTTTAACCTTTTTTGGACTTTCATCAAATGAATTACTGTTCTGTCTCTTTAATTGATTTCTTTGAATGGGATGATTAACTTCTTTTATTTTCTCATTAATTTCTGGAATTGATAGATTAGTTTCATTAATCGATGTATTTTGAATAACATTATCAGATGGTAAAGGATTTACAGAATGATATGTCTTAATATTTCTGTATAATTCCATTAATTTAACTTGTATGTTTTCATTAACAATTAAGCTTGGATCAATATTGGCTCGATACAATAAATGAATAAAATCATTCTCTCCAACTAACAACCTCTCACTAACCAAACAGTGATTAAGCAGTTGAATTACATCTGTATTTTCTATTGGGTTACCATTTTCATCAATAATATTGAAAGTATCGTTAAATCCGTTATTTAATGCTAACTTTAAACCAATTTTTATAAGTTTTTGGTTTTTATTCAAATCTCTATCATGTTTATCTATTTCCTTATCATTAGTAACAGATTGTGATACGTTACTACCTGTCCCCATTTGACCAGAATTTATCATCTCTTCAGGAACTAAAATCATTTTTCTTGAATAAATCATTTCAAGGACTGAATAATTGTTGCAACAATTGGTATTAACCAAGGGAGAAAGCCACCAGTTTGATTAACTAATTTAGATTTACGCTTACTTGAAGCTTGCGATGTTGAAATACTTTTAATAAGAGGTAGATAATATTGAATTATTTTCTTTTGACCAATAGATAAATCAATATTATCTAAAATAAGATTTTTACAAATCTCTTTAATTGCTTTTTGATATCTTTCTTGTTTTAACATAAATTTCAAAATTATTTGCTGACTGGTTTTATCGCGAATTTTCAAGGCAGTTTGTAATTGTTCAACACAAAATTTTAAATTGTTAGACATTTTGTCAAAACATAATACAATTTAAAATGCTTTTAATAACTTTTAGTCTTATTATTGTACATAGATTCTGATCTTAGCAAAATGACTACATACACATTTTGACTTTACCAAAATGACTGTACTAACATTTTGGTCTTACCAAAACACTTGCAATTTAATTTTGGTCATAGCAAAATAAGTGCATTTATGTTTTGGTCTTACCATAATGGTCGCATTTATATTTTTGTTATACCAAAATGATATTTGCTTTTACAATTTTGTCATCAAAATTACATTATATTTCAATGGAAGCTATACAAAAGTGAATTTTGGTATTACAAAAATGACTGTACTAACATTTTGGTCTTACCAAAAGGTCTGCACTTTAATTTTGGTCATAACAAAATGAGTGCATTTAAGTTTTGGTAGTAGCAAAATAAGTGACTAGATATATTGATACAAAAACGACTTTATTTAAATTTTAGTTTAAAAACAATAATTTATTTTATTTTAAAATATATACAATAGGTGTAATAGTTGAGTTTATTATAGATTCTTTGGATGTTATACATGAAAATACTCTATATTTATCGGGTGTTGTTTGTGTCATATCAATTCTTATATAACTATAAGGCTTATTATTAGTTGCGTCATCGAATGCCTCTAGTAAGTACTTTGTTTTTCCAGGAAATGCTTCTCGAGCAAAATAACTTAACTGTGCTTTAGCTCGGGGGCTTTTCATGACAATAAAATAATGACAATTGAGTGAAATATTTCTCATTTGATTTCCTTTTTGAAACAAATTTTGAGTGATGAATATTACACTTATGTTTAAATGATGACTTATTTTTGTGAAAAAATGTTCAAATTCTTTATTATTACTTACTTCAGACATCAAATCATCAATAATTAACATATTATAACCTTTCAAATCTTCAACATTAGGTAACACTGATGTATATACAATAGATGATGAATTTTTATATTCGTTTTGCCACATTCCATAAGCCCATAGTATCTTTAAACTTTGATTAAATAATTGTGAATTGTTTAACATTTGTTTAACAAGAACAGTTTTTCCGCTACCTGTAGGTCAAGAGACCATACAAGTGAAAGGACATTTGAATGCAAGATATTCCATTATTCTGCAGTCACAGTATTTATTTTCTCTTTGTTTTTCTTTTCTTCTGTATTATATTTGGCAAATTTAAATGTTATGCCAAAATTTATTTCAATAAACTTTCCGCGTTTATTATCCATCTATTATTTTTATTTTAGTTTTATTAAAATTAAAGTCAGGTTCACCTCGATGATTTTTAACAAAAGAAATGCTCAAAAATCTTAATGTTTCTTCTATTCGTTTTCTATTGTTTGAACCGATATCAATACTAATTATAATGTGATGATCTCTTACGAATTTTATTAAATATCGCAAGGCAAATAGCAGGTAATTAGTGTCAATTAATTGCTTATTGATTTGAACTAAAAACTCAAAACCAAAACCAATAATACGATATGTTATTGTAAAATAACGATTACAATCAACACCTTTATTTAAAAAAAGACAAATTGAATAGATCATTTTTTAAAATTATATTTATTGAAATTTTCTTTTAATAAACTTTTAATAAATAGTTAGACACAAAAATTTTAATACATTATTAATCAATAATTATATTGTTCATTTGCAAATGAATTAATATTTCAAGAATTGCATCTTCAATTTGGTCCTCACATTTTTCTCTTAATATATTTGTTTTTCCATTGGGGAATATATTTACAGTTAAGTTATTCATAAATATAGAAATAAACGAAGACATTTCGTGTTTATTTGCTTTAAGACCCATAGTTGCAATGTTTAAAAATTTAAAAGCTTTCCAAAATTACAGTTTGAAAAAATTGATATAACTTTGAAATCAGTTATATACGTTTTGTAATCCAATCGTTTTAATATACGACGCATACGTTTGATGACCAAATTAGATTCGTGACGAGACTTTGCTCCAAATACTTTGAGATGACCATTTCCGAATAAATTAATTGCTGCAGTTGGTTTGCGAAAGCGAATCCTAACAGCAGAAAACTTTGACGGGTCATAAATAACATTGCAAATATTGTTGGCCACAAAAGACAAATTCAAATTGCAATTGAGATTACAGCTTATGTTATAACAAGAATTTTTAATATTTAAAGCCATGTTTACACTTTAGAGTCTTGATAACTTATGACCAAAAAATATATATAATTTCTTTTAATAGAAATGTTTGATGTTTTCTCAACGACGGTCTGAATCGGACTGACACTTGTCTCGCTGCATTGTGCTCTTTTTAAACTCAAGAGAAGATCTGATACATACACTGCGCATGCTCAGAGTTATGCTTAGTCCCGTGTGCACAACAACTCAAGTTTTACTCTATTTCTATTTAATGATCACGTAATAATCATAAACAATGATGCAATCGTCATGTTTAATTCTATTTAATTATCTTAAATGAGTGCGTAATAATAATAATAAACAATGATGCAATCGTCAATGCTCAATTAATCATACTAAATGATTAAGTAATAATTACACATCAATAATGTAAATACAAAGAATATTATAAATGTTTTATTTATTTTGAAATTAATTAGAATACAATTTAAATTTTAGAAAATTGATTGAAATGCATATTTATAAATTAAATGAAATGTTTATTCCAAAAATTAATGTCCGTCTTGATGAGAATCAAATCCATGATCTCCTCATCAGTCAAGTTTAGTGAAGTTTCATCGTCATCCAATTTCTTTACACTTAATACTGTGATGAATCTGTTTGTCGGATCTAATGTATACGAAATCATCCGGTTCTTGCGATGAATGACAGTTGGATTACATTTTTCAATATAACCAATTAGTTCATCAAATTCGTCAGCACGAAGATTAACACCTTCTTTAGTGAAGATAATCTTCCCGTCTTTTTCAACTGCTGTACGAATGTCAACAAATCTCATGTTTTTGAGACCCGACACTCTAACATATTTTGTTTGAGAAAATTTTCCAATGAAATAATTTTCAAATGACATTTTTGAAACAAATATTTAATTTGAAACAATTGAATAAATATCATGATTTATTCCTTTTAATAACAATTTTAAAAATATTTGTTACGTTATTTATGAATGACTATTTTGTATTACGTATTTAAATAACAATTGTTTAAAAACGTCATGTCTTGACAAAAGTATTAAAAGGAATTCAGAGATCAAGTGGAGTGTTGACTAATAACGCAAATGCTTTATACTTTAACCATATAATTTTTAGTGAAGAAATGTCTACAGTAATGTACTCTGATTATGCCCTTAAGCTATCGCGTAATAAAAGCATAAAATTATATTCGATTCACTATTATAGAAGCAATTCCTACAGTTGTTATGTGGTCATTGACTCAAAGAATTCGAAGTGTTATCTTTCACTTAATGATTTATTATGGCTGAACAGACACGGATTCAGAAAGGCATCAGCATTGCGTCAGCGGAAAACGTATCAATTGAAACTCTTTCACGTGAATAATCGTTTGTTTTGTAAAATATTTACCAAAAATTCAGTTAAAAAATTTCATCTAAAGTGGAAAGAGTTCAACCTGTTGAAAACCCAAAAGCATAAGATTTTATCATCAATTGATAAGCTTCGCTTCGATCATAAGAAAACTGTCATTTTCGAAGAACATGACAAAGAAATAACGTTTCAAAACGACAAAGAAATTGACTATTTAGTGGATAAGTTTCAACAATTAAAAATATAATTTATGTAATATAAATAATAAAATTTAAATATCAAATAAAAGTATCAATTAAATAAAAGTAGTATTTTTCTTATTTATAATCATTTATTTATGTTTGGCTTTATCTTGAAATTGTTATTAAAAGGATTTGTTATTCAACTATCGACAAGTAATTTTGCATATTTTTCATTGTGTGTACAATGGTTTTCGGAATTTGTCAGTTGTGTGGTTATTGGAAAGTGTTGGTTGTTCAGGAGCCCCTGTCTCCAAACGAAACCTGTGATCACAGTCGGCTCTGCAACCATTGCGCAGTGAGGTTAAGATGGACATCTTTTTTCGATAATAGAGCTTACCGTTGCATCAAATGTAATGCACTCGCTGTTGATCGCCCCTTCCCTGGTAAGTTTATAATAGTGTTAACGATACTATGCATCTATAGTTTAACATCAAAACTCTTAAAGAATTAGATACTTTTGAAAACGATTCCGAGTTCCAAGAGGCCTTCAATAACTTGGCCTATGGCGAGAGTGACGCAGAGCACGAACGCAAGACTGAGATGAATGATGCTATTAAGGAGTTGCTGTCACTTATGCAAGAGGCTATTAGCAAGCAAATCGAATGGTTGTTTGCTCAGAAATTGATAGAGGTTGTCACCATCGAAGAAGATGAAGACGATGAGATCATGATCATCGGGTTTGATGGTCAAACGTATTAAAATCTTTGCCATTCATAGTTATTTTTCTTATTATTCTCATTAATTTTTATTATTATTAACATTAATTATCACTAAATATTAAATAAAATTTTCTTATAAATACAAATCTTTGTTTCCTTTATTTATACCTTATAAACGGTTTTGCCTTGGTAAGCTTGGTTTGCCTTGGTAAGCCTTGGTAGGCTTGGTTAGCCTTGGTAAGGCATTTCAACTATTGTGGGGCGTACCGCCCCACAATAGTTATGTTTGTTAAGCTTTGGTTACTGTGGCTACCCTTGGTAAGCCTTGCCCTTACAGCTATACCTTGGTTACCCCACCCTCCCTAAAACAGCTATACCTTGGTTAGAT
>CAJPIZ010002544.1:0-13399 GCA_905368565.1 Medioppia subpectinata
CAACAGAGTCTACAATATGTCCAATAAGTGTTATCTAATCTAAATATAGTGAATGTGGACTTCTATAAGCTTATGGACTATAAGTTATAAAATTTGTGATTTTAAGTGGTATACAATTTCGACATCAAGACCAGTCGATTGGCAAATAGTGAACACGTGTTATAATCTGTTTAACTAATTATTCCAATCAACACTTTTAAGTACTATTAGGTCGGTGTGAACGGTGATAGCGTTCATTTCTATCAGTGTTCCCAAATAACCTTATTTTGTACTAATATTTTATATAATACCAAATTGATACAAATTTTTTAGTGTAAATTTAATTAAATCTTGATAATTAGCGCAATAATTAGGTGCAATTTTCATTCCTTATAAATACTGAAAGTTAAATTATACGTTGAGTTGTTTGGTGTGAATTATTAGTAAAATCATGGTTTCTCTCATCTCACTAGCGATTGCTTTTGCAATTGAAAAAGTGCTCGGAATTGAGATTCTGTTCCGACAATTATATGATAAATTCAAAACAATGTTTGGATTGAATCCCAAATTAAAATACAAAAGATTTGATATGTTTGACGTGACGTCAACTGACATTAAAAAACTCGGAATATTGCCTAATAATAAAGAATGGGAGTTAGAACTGCCTCATCCGGTAAATTATTAAATAATACATTCATTTTAATAAAATAATTTTACAATTATATAAAATTATAATTTTGTTAATTTATATTATATTTCATATTAAAAGACAAACAACGAAAAAGTGTCTATAATTGGAGTGAATTCGTGGGGTCAGGCGTTGAGATTAAATATTGATTGGAAACCTCAGTCTTCCAACACGTCTTCAATTGGAGTGAGTTTTCACTTCGAAGACGGAAAGGGAGGCATATATGAGATGAATGAGCAAAATCTGGTTCCGTATGACAAACATAAACGGGAATATAAAGCGCCGGGAATTTCGTTAGAAGTATTGAATCCATTCCGACGCTTAAGAATCAAATTTAGAGGATATCTAACAAAAAGCGGATCAAATGAAGTCGTTTTTGTCAAAATGAGACTCTTGTGGATCGCAATCTCCAATGTGTTTGACTTTGAATGCGATCACAACAAAGATTTCATTGAATGTGATCTTAAAAATAATTCAAAATTCAAATCAATGGATGAAATAAAGTTTGAGAATAGATTTGAACAAATGGGACAAATGAAGGGCACGTTTCAAGTGGACCATCAAAATGAAGAGAAATTGTTTTTGTGGGGAAATAAGAGTAAAAAGTATACCGAAGAAAATAATGGCCGAAAAATTTCTCGTCTATTCGGTTATTCAAAGGTATTTTAATATTCATATTTAAAATAATTTTTAATTATATCAATAAGAATAATAGCGATTTAAATGATGATCAATCAATTATTTGAGTATAATTTATAATTCAAGTGATGAAATTCAATAATATTCAAAAGCCTTGATCTCTAATTTAGAAATGTTTTAAGTCTTACATAAATAGTTTCATGTGAAGTGATTTACTATCACTAATTATAACACTAATATACTATGTAATAAAAAAGTTATCATAAACTGTAAGCATTTAGATAACAGAAATCAGATGTATAATTATATTTTGCAGATGTTTTAATACAAGTTTTAATTGTTGATAATTTTGCAATACTTAGTCTCAAATACTCAGTAGAAGATTAAAGAAATTGTGAGAAATTTGATTTATAAATTATAATCTATTTTATAAATTTAAAACATTCATGAAATGATGGCTATATCTAAAAACTTGGTATCATTATAATAGAAAGGATGGGTGTTTCACATCGGATCTGTTGTGGATCCGTCACAGGGAGTCAGTTATAAATATGGATTTGCGTTTTGGGGAAAATGTCTTATATTTCCGATCGACAGTCTTTCAGATATTCAAATCAATGAACATTTAATCAGAAAAGATAGCAATTTTACATTGAATGCAATCGGGAAAGCATTTGATATATCGTTAAGCAAAACTGCATTAAATGACAATATATTGGACATAAAGATCAATGGATTTGAAGGGAAAGCTGTGTTCATGAGTGAAGATGAAGATAATTATTTGGACATTGAAAATATAGACAACAATCTATACTTTCCGTACGCAAACACAACCAATGAATTAGTATTGTCTCTAAACGATAGAAAAGCAGAAAATGTGTTAACAAGTGGTGGAAAGGGCTCGTCATTGGCTTCACTCAACCACTTGAGTGCAAAACTCAAGAATTCAATTGATATCAGAATTCCTAAAGGAATTGTCGTCACTTGTAGTGCATATAAATTGTTTGTTAAACACAACAAACAAATCGATAGTTGTATTCAAAAGTTAAAGAGCGCTGTCGGGTATGAATGACTTATTAATAACATTTTTAATTAATATTAATTAACTCATTAAATATTTATAATGTTTTAATTAATAGCAAACCCGATATACTTCAGAAAGAGTGCAGTAATGTTGTGAATGCAATCAAAAGTTCACAATTACCGGTGGAAATTAAAAATAATATCCGCTCACAACTCGATATACTCTACGCTAACAATGATTTCAACGGCCAGTCTTTCGCCGTCCGCTCGTCTGCCGCCGGAGAGGACTCGGAGGAGATGTCAGCCGCCGGTCAGATGACCACATATTTGGGAGTCAGAGGATTGGATGAAATATACGATGCGGTGCTTAAGTGCTGGTCCTCTCAGTTCGACTTCATTGCCGTTGAATACAAGCGCGGATACGGACAGGACGTGGACTCAATGATGGCGGTTGTCATTCAAGAGATGGTTGACTGCGATTCTGCTGGCGTTCTCTTTACTTGCGATCCCGTGTCCGGAGACGAGACAGAGATTATAATTACCGGCAATTATGGCATTGGAGAGAGTGTTGTGTCCGCGATGTCAGAGCCCGACACTATTAGAGTGGCCCTCAATATTACAGATAATTCATTCAATAGCCGTACAGTTAAAGGCATTAAATCCATATCTATTGGAAGTAAAGCTAAAGCCATTAAAATGAATACTTCTGGCAGTGGGACAGTAGAAGTGGATACAAATGATGCAAATAGTTGTTGTATAAGTAATGAAAACGCACTAAAACTGACAAATATTGCATTAGAAGTGAGTTATTAATTTTATAACTGATTTTTATGACAATTTATTAATTATAAATAAAAATTTATTTTTAGATTCAAAAGTTTTTCGGAAGCGTTCGCGATATAGAGTGGGGTATTAAAGACGACCAAATTGTGATACTTCAGTCCCGACCCGTCACTAATCTGGACACAGGTTTTACTGAATTTGAATTAATGCATGAAATAGATGTGGGAATGCCTTCTGAGAAGGAATACTTATCCAAAGCTAATGTCGGAGAAGTAAGCAAAACATTTTACAAATACAAATGTGCCTGATATTAATAATAACAATTAATTAAACAGGTAATCCCGGGATGCACCTCGTCACTTAATTTAACATATAATTTCAAGCAATGGATGCCTCTTATGATCTACGACTTGCATATCTGCCTTCCGAACGGAAACTTATACATGACAGGCATGCGAGGGCATCTGTAGCGATTATAATTATTAGTATACAAAAAATTATAATTTTTACATTCACATAGTACATTAATGATTAAATATGGCATATTTTTGCAAAAGTTAAAGTAATTTAAAACATGATTAATTTTTGTTGGTTAGTCTGAATTTCTCAAACTCTCAAATGACAACGATTCTGATTATTGCAAAGCAATGGTTATATCAATTTTTGGTCACGAAATGGATCAGGAAATTATAGATGATTGTCAAGAAATCGCAACACCCGAATCGTTTAGCCTTAAATTCCGCCGAAATCTTCATTTGTCCCCTTATATGGCTTTTCCACAGCTTTTTGTCAATCGGTTTAACCATAATATTCGTAGAGAACGATATATTTTAGACCAAAAGTTTGATACAATCTTTCTTGTCAAGCTACGCGAGTGTAGTGTTCCTACGTTTGAATAACTCCAAACGAAAATAGTAATGTATTAAAAATCAAATTAAATAATTATCAATTAGTAATGTATTATATCCTTTCATATCAAGTTATAAAGTCAACGATGGCTTCCTCGTTGTATAATCACTATTTGATGAAAATTTTATCTAAAGAGAAAAATAGTGAGTCTAATGCATAATGAAACCCCAAAAATGTTTTTACATATTTTATGATGATAAATGTATAGATCCGCATCTATACAATGATTTTGCATACTTGATGTCTTCGTGCGGACAATTGGTGAGCGCTGACGTGCCCTCAGCACTAAGACAGTTGGCTCAGGCTATTGAAAATCCACAAGAATTTAGGGCTCTATCGGATGAGAAGGCTTTGGAGTATTTAAAACACAATTCCAATCAAAGCGGTCAACAATTCCGAGCCTTCATCGCAGAACACGGCCACAGAGGGTATAAGGAGTTCGAGCCGTTATGCAAACCCTGGAAATACAATGCCATTCCTCTCATACAATCGCTCAAAGTATGTCTTTTATCATAATATCACTCAATACTAATCTATAATTATAACTAATGACAGACAATGCTTACGGGCGACGCATCCACTTATAAGACAACTGAAAAGGTTTCGGTCACTAAAATTGTCGATTCCTTGAAAACTCCGTTAAGTTTTCAGAGAAAATTTCTTTTAAAACAAATCGTTTTACCGCTCGCGAGAAGAGCTGTAGCCATGAGAGAGTCCACCAAATCAGCGATGATTTACGGCTGGGATTTGAGTCGTCTCCGCGACACCAGAAACCGGCTGTCTTACGTGAGGCTTCCTGAGTAAGGACTCAGCCTTGATGATAAAGTGTACTGACAGCTACTCCAGGTCGTGAAGTAACTAAGTTCTTTAGGATAAGAGTAACGGAAAGCAAAACAGAGACGAAGACTTCACCACCAAATGAATGACTGGAAATTTGATGAAATAGTTTCGGGATATGATTTCCAACCGAGACATGTAAACGATTGTCATTAAAGTTAAAAATCATATATTGGCTTAAATGGAAACCTAATTGCTTCAATATAAATTCGTGTAGCTAGAATTCTTAAATTGGATTCATAATTTAAGTTAACATCTCTAGGCACTAGAATCCAAGTTTCATCAAGATGGGATGAGTATTTAATGAACAGGATTTTTTTCAAAGTTTGTCGGTCAGAATTATTTTGCAAAATTTACAACAAAATATTTGACTAAAAATTATCTTATTTTTAAAGTGAAAATATTTTTACTAAAGATGTATTTGAAGTGATTATTTGGTTATTGGGATTAACTATTAGTTATCAGACAATAGTTTAGTGCAGATATCATGACATTATTTATAACGGGAATCAATTGCGAACCGACCGAACACAGGCCGCCAATCGGGTTAATCACCGATTTTTGTGTGGCCACAGTTGGGGTAGCGGTCAATGTTGGCCAATGAATACCATTTGGTTTTATGCGTTGAATAATAAAGGTCTCAGAAGAGGAAGGGTTTTGAATTAACTCTATTAGTATTTAAACATGATAAATTTAACTATGATTTTAACCATCGGAAAATACAAAAACGGACCCTCTCCCATAGGAATACATTAAAATGAGTGACACACTTTGAAAAATTCCTGTTCTTAAACTATTGCTCCGATCTTGATGAAACTTTTATTCTGGTGCCTAGAGATGTCAACTAAAATTATGAAACCAATTTCAAAATTCTAGCTACACGAATTCATATTGAAGCAATTAGGTTTTCATTTAAGCCAATAATTATTAAAATGCTTATATTAACAGCTTATGGATAAAAGTGATATAAAAATAACTGATGACCAGATGGTGAAGGGGACGCCTGTGAGCGTCGGCCGAGTTGTGGCCCGAGTTTGTGTGGCACCCAATCTCGAAGACGCCGTCAATATTCAAGTAAATAATTAATTTGAAAATTATTTGTAAAGAAATTAAAATTATTGTAAATTTAAACGTAAAGGCGGGCGATATTCTGGTGACGTACAGCACAGACATCGGTTGGTCTCCTTATTTCCCAATGATTGGTGGAATCGCCACAGAGATCGGTGGTCTGGTATCGCACGGCGCTGTCATAGCCCGTGAGTACGGTCTCCCGTGTTTGGTGGGTGTGACCAACGCTTGTCATATCTTTAAGACTGGAGATATGGCTCTTCTCGACTCTCAAAAGGGAATTCTTTGTAAAGTAGAGACAAATAATAATGAATTTCAAAACGGATCCATTAAATAATGTTTACCATATTTAGTATATTTTACTGTAATTCATATTANCATTAATTCAAATTCAGTAAAACCTGTGTCCAGATTAGTGACGGGTCGGGACTGAAGTATCACAATTTGGTCGTCTTTAATACCCCACTCTATATCGCGAACGCTTCCGAAAAACTTTTGAATCTAAAAATAAATTTTTATTTATAATTAATAAATTGTCATAAAAATCAGTTATAAAATTAATAACTCACTTCTAATGCAATATTTGTCAGTTTTAGTGCGTTTTCATTACTTATACAACAACTATTTGCATCATTTGTATCCACTTCTACTGTCCCACTGCCAGAAGTATTCATTTTAATGGCTTTAGCTTTACTTCCAATAGATATGGATTTAATGCCTTTAACTGTACGGCTATTGAATGAATTATCTGTAATATTGAGGGCCACTCTAATAGTGTCGGGCTCTGACATCGCGGACACAACACTCTCTCCAATGCCATAATTGCCGGTAATTATAATCTCTGTCTCGTCTCCGGACACGGGATCGCAAGTAAAGAGAACGCCAGCAGAATCGCAGTCAACCATCTCTTGAATGACAACCGCCATCATTGAGTCCACGTCCTGTCCGTATCCGCGCTTGTATTCAACGGCAATGAAGTCGAACTGAGAGGACCAGCACTTAAGCACCGCATCGTATATTTCATCCAATCCTCTGACTCCCAAATATGTGGTCATCTGACCGGCGGCTGACATCTCCTCCGAGTCCTCTCCGGCGGCAGACGAGCGGACGGCGAAAGACTGGCCGTTGAAATCATTGTTAGCGTAGAGTATATCGAGTTGTGAGCGGATATTATTTTTAATTTCCACCGGTAATTGTGAACTTTTGATTGCATTCACAACATTACTGCACTCTTTCTGAAGTATATCGGGTTTGCTATTAATTAAAACATTATAAATATTTAATGAGTTAATTAATATTAATTAAAAATGTTATTAATAAGTCATTCATACCCGACAGCGCTCTTTAACTTTTGAATACAACTATCGATTTGTTTGTTGTGTTTAACAAACAATTTATATGCACTACAAGTGACGACAATTCCTTTAGGAATTCTGATATCAATTGAATTCTTGAGTTTTGCACTCAAGTGGTTGAGTGAAGCCAATGACGAGCCCTTTCCACCACTTGTTAACACATTTTCTGCTTTTCTATCGTTTAGAGACAATACTAATTCATTGGTTGTGTTTGCGTACGGAAAGTATAGATTGTTGTCTATATTTTCAATGTCCAAATAATTATCTTCATCTTCACTCATGAACACAGCTTTCCCTTCAAATCCATTGATCTTTATGTCCAATATATTGTCATTTAATGCAGTTTTGCTTAACGATATATCAAATGCTTTCCCGATTGCATTCAATGTAAAATTGCTATCTTTTCTGATTAAATGTTCATTGATTTGAATATCTGAAAGACTGTCGATCGGAAATATAAGACATTTTCCCCAAAACGCAAATCCATATTTATAACTGACTCCCTGTGACGGATCCACAACAGATCCGATGTGAAACACCCATCCTTTCTATTATAATGATACCAAGTTTTTAGATATAGCCATCATTTCATGAATGTTTTAAATTTATAAAATAGATTATAATTTATAAATCAAATTTCTCACAATTTCTTTAATCTTCTACTGAGTATTTGAGACTAAGTATTGCAAAATTATCAACAATTAAAACTTGTATTAAAACATCTGCAAAATATAATTATACATCTGATTTCTGTTATCTAAATGCTTACAGTTTATGATAACTTTTTTATTACATAGTATATTAGTGTTATAATTAGTGATAGTAAATCACTTCACATGAAACTATTTATGTAAGACTTAAAACATTTCTAAATTAGAGATCAAGGCTTTTGAATATTATTGAATTTCATCACTTGAATTATAAATTATACTCAAATAATTGATTGATCATCATTTAAATCGCTATTATTCTTATTGATATAATTAAAAATTATTTTAAATATGAATATTGAAATACCTTTGAATAACCGAATAGACGAGAAATCTTTCGGCCATTATTTTCTTCGGTATACTTTTTACTCTTATTTCCCCACAAAAACAATTTCTCTTCATTTTGATGGTCCACTTGAAACGTGCCCTTCATTTGTCCCATTTGTTCAAATCTATTCTCAAACTTTATTTCATCCATTGATTTGAATTTTGAATTATTTTTAAGATCACATTCAATGAAATCTTTGTTGTGATCGCATTCAAAGTCAAACACATTGGAGATTGCGATCCACAAGAGTCTCATTTTGACAAAAACGACTTCATTTGATCCGCTTTTTGTTAGATATCCTCTAAATTTGATTCTTAAGCGTCGGAATGGATTCAATACTTCTAACGAAATTCCCGGCGCTTTATATTCCCGTTTATGTTTGTCATACGGAACCAGATTTTGCTCATTCATCTCATATATGCCTCCCTTTCCGTCTTCGAAGTGAAAACTCACTCCAATTGAAGACGTGTTGGAAGACTGAGGTTTCCAATCAATATTTAATCTCAACGCCTGACCCCACGAATTCACTCCAATTATAGACACTTTTTCGTTGTTTGTCTTTTAATATGAAATATAATATAAATTAACAAAATTATAATTTTATATAATTGTAAAATTATTTTATTAAAATGAATGTATTATTTAATAATTTACCGGATGAGGCAGTTCTAACTCCCATTCTTTATTATTAGGCAATATTCCGAGTTTTTTAATGTCATTTGATGTCACGTCAAACATATCAAATCTTTTGTATTTTAATTTGGGATTCAATCCAAACATTGTTTTGAATTTATCATATAATTGTCGGAACAGAATCTCAATTCCGAGCACTTTTTCAATTGCAAAAGCAATCGTTAGTGAGATGAGAGAAACCATGATTTTACTAATAATTCACACCAAACAACTCAACGTATAATTTTACTTTTGAGTATTTATACAGAATAAAAATTGCACCTAATTATTGCGCTAATTATCAAGCTTTAATTAAATAAATCTACAATATAAAATTCGTATCAATTTGGTATGATATAAAATATTAGTACAAAATAAGGTTATTTAGGAACACTGATAAAATTGAACGTTATATCACCGTTCACACCGACCTAATAGTACTAAAAAGTGTTTAATTAATTATATTATGCTATACAACACGTGTTCACTATTTGCCAATCGGCTGGTCCACTACAGCTTTAACATATGGTGAATTTTAGTGTTTAAAATATTGAATATCAGGTATTCGAATATCTTCAGGTGTAAGTGATATAAATCTAATCTATTGTGAATAACCTGTATAACATCTGAGACAACATACGAGTGTTCCAACTGTTTATATCAAAGTGAAGGACAGTCTTATGGTTTTTAAATCAAATTTTAATCGTTTAATTAAATTGTAGTAATTATTGACAATTTATTTGTTAAAGGGGAAAATGATTAAATTTTATTTTCTTATACAACTTAATTATACTTTTACTGGATTTACTTTTCAAGGACAATCATTTCAAATATTATTTAAAACAAATTAATAATAATTTTTAAAATAAATAATTGATTTTCAATGCAATTTCAAATAATTTATTTCAAATAAGCATTTAAAGCAACAAATAATATTATATGCTTTAATAAATGACTTTTAAATCACATTATTGTGAAATATAAATGAGTTTATTGTTTATCCAATGAAACCTTGCTCAATAATTATAGTGTTTATAAATATATTTAATTAATATTAAACAAATTTAATAATAATTTTTTGGGAAAACTTTAATTTATTTAACAATTTGTTAAATAATTACATAAAATAAAATAATTAACAAATATAACATTTCAAATGACAATTTATATAATAATTATTAGAGACATAAATAATATGCAATCAAATGATAACCAATTATTTGACCGAATCGTTGGGTGCAGTCATATGATTGTCGGACTCGCAGTGAAGAATATTCAATGATTCTCTCTGTGGTAATAATAATATATTTTAATTATTAATAAATTATATAAATATAAAGTTAATTATACAAATAAATTGCAAAACGTTGACAACTCTTTAAGCACTAAATGACATGCAATTCAAAATTTAAGTGCTTTACTATGTCTTACCAAATATTACACAATATCTGTACAGTAAAGGCGATTATAAAAAGTACATATTAACAAATTCTATTTATATTAGTTTTAATGAGCTTACAAAGAACTAACTGTCCTATAGTAAGCCGCTTGAGCTGATTTAGTCACCATTATATACATAAACTATAGGTAAAGGTCTATATTTATTCTGTTCACATATTCCTAAGATAAGTTTTATCAAAAATAAGGTTACAAATATTTTGTTTCGTGAGCAACTTTTTCCTTTAATATTGGAAACGAATTTTTTCTTTAGGATCTAACTCACCATCAAATCCTTTTGATTGATATATCATGGATCTATTTACCCAATAATGATTGATTTTACTACAAAATATTTATCCATTAAAAGTATCGATTACTTACAAACCCGATGTCTTACAGACATGAGGA
Organism: Medioppia subpectinata; assembly: GCA_905368565.1. Lineage (NCBI taxonomy): Eukaryota > Metazoa > Arthropoda > Arachnida > Sarcoptiformes > Oppiidae > Medioppia > Medioppia subpectinata. Next base: position 10,840 of record CAJPIZ010002544.1, read on the forward strand.
CATCATTAATAAAAGTTTCAGACCATGCTTATTCATTGCTATGTCGAATAGTGACCATGACAGCTTTAGTAGCTTACTATAGGACCCTTCTTTAATCTCAGACCATATATTTTAATCATATCGTTCTCATTATAATCAATATGTTGTATAAGAATCTATTTTATATCAATTGTGAAATATAATTTTAGGGATTGAATATCTTTTAGGATTTATTCAATAATTATCAGTAAATGTTGTAATTATCAAAATAGTTATTACTATGTTGTATGAGTATCTTTAAAGTTATGTATACTTTAAAACTTATATTAATACTTGTCTTAAAGAATTGAGACTTTGAATATTTGCTACAATTTAAACAAAAATGTTTATAAAAATAATGATAAATCTAAAACTCACCCTGATGAGTTCCCGTATCTTAATAACGGCCAAATCGGCCATTTGTTGACAGCCATAGTTATCAACGGCACGTTTACCGCCCGGACGCCAGTCCTTTGAGAAAGTGATTTGAGCCGAAGTCACGTCCAGTAATAGTATCACTACCAGAGCCGTCGCCACTATAGTTACCAACAGATTTGTCGTCTTTTTTGCATTCATTTCAATACCAATAATTGAATTTTAACTTAAAATTCAAACTTAAACCCAAACTGATTGTATGAAGTTTTGGCAATTTGTGTCATCTCTTATATAGATATACATCGAGAGAGTTATATATACTTTACTGGCGATGCGGTCATACAGTAGTTGTCATAATCGTGTGAATCTCCTCCTATTATCTCTTCGCTGATTTGATTCAATCAAACGATAGATAAAATTTGAATTCACTTTCTTTGCGATCGATTTATCTTTTAATATTAAACTCACATTTTTGAATAAATTTCAACTGTTTATTAATCAATCGCTTAGAAGTATTGCCGAATAGAGTGGTCGGCATTTAAATACATAAAACATAATTATAATTAATAAAATTTAAATTACAAATTTCAAATGTTGTAATTAAATAGATTATAGTCTATAATAGACTCTATAGTATTACTTCCAATACAACAAATATGTTTCGCAGTCTTCGCACGAAAAATGCAAAGAAATGTAATGATATTTTTTATGAGATATTAAATGAGAGTATTTCTTGCGATATAAATGAATGGATATTTTTTCAAAGAGAAAATATATTACAAGAAAGTAATCCCGGGTGAATTTGTAACGGAATAATAAAATTTGTGTATTTCTACATTTATATTAATACATTTAATTGACTTACGGCTTATGTTTACAGTATTTGGCTTATGGTTTAATTTGAATTTCCATTAATAATATATAATTTATGGCATTATTTTTTAAATATTATATATTAAGAATTATTTGACATTCAGTAATCTTATTGAGAAATCTAAATGAATTACCTATAATTAGATAATTAATGTTTCTCAACCTTTCTGCAACTTGTGAGACTTTATACTATACTTTTTATAAAATCTAATTATCTACAGTATTATAGTTTTAAAGTTATTTCAAATAACTTATTTGTAAAACGTCTTGTGAGAGATATACTGACTGCACTATTAGTAACAGTTAATGCAACATAAATTTTAATTTCTTTAATTTAATATAAACCATATTTAAGTTAATTTTCTAGTAATTTAATTATTAATGAATATACTAAAAGGACATAATATTAGTACAATGTTATTATTAATGACACTATATACAATATGTAATTTCATCTAATAATTTTATTTAAATATTGTATAATTACTTAAATTAAACACTTGTTAATTAACTTATAGCATATTTATAGTAAAACACAATTTTTGATTTTGATAAAATATTCAAATTCTGAAACCAATAAATGATAAAAATAAAAATGTTTACTAATCAATGGTTTGTAAACATAAAGTGGGTCTATTTGTATGACAAGTTTTATTAAAACTCATTCATAGAAAATGAATTCCTGCTAAAAATGATATAAAACTACTTTTAATATATTTTTTAAAATCATTAAAAGCCCATAAATAGGTCATAGAAGCGTTGAAATGGTCAACACTGGACAGACCAGACATACGGGTTATTTGTTTTGTGACTATTATATTAGTGTATATTAGATATGAATTTAAATTTAATCTAAAACTTAAATTCTTGGAAATAGATTTAATATTGATTTTTAGAGCACATATAGATATTTGTAATGTTAATAAAATTTACATATACTCTGTAAATAAATCTCTACGTTATACTTCAACATAATATTATTATCAAGGGTTACATTTGCTAAAAATGTTTAGTCCATTAAAATGCCTAAATGTATCGTAAGATTGGATTTTTTAAAAATAAAATTTAAATATTCATATTTTTTTTTGTAAAATCCACTTTAATAATTCTGTTTGATTTAGTATAAGTTAAGTTAAAAAAAATTTGTGTATAAACTTATGTACATGTAGTTTAATATTAAAAGATAAATCGATCGCAAAGAAAGTGAATTCAAATTTTATCTATCGTTTGATTGAATCAAATCAGCGAAGAGATAATAGGAGGAGATTCACACGATTATGACAACTACTGTATG
>CAJPIZ010002545.1:0-13398 GCA_905368565.1 Medioppia subpectinata
GCGAGTCGGCCGTGGAGTGTGAGTCCGCCCTCCAGAATGCGGACCTGATGTGCGATCCCTGACTTGAGGCGCACAATGAATGACGAGAGCGGAGAGTTGGCGGCGATGAATGTCGGCACCAGAAACGTGTCCATATATTTGGCGACACCGCCGTTGACAGCGGCCTCCAGAATGCCCTTCGGGTGTAGAAAAGCAATGGCTATTAAACACCGATCAGACTATCACTCAAACAGATCCCACAATACCTGTAATCGCATAGAAAGCGGTGAAATTCACTCGTATTTGGCTTTGGAAGTGAAAGCTGTCGCTGTCCTCGTTATGGCCGGTGGCGCGCGTGTAGAGTATGCGGGACTGTATGATAAACTTGATGAGCCACGCGAGCACTCGCATGCACTTATAGATCGGGTCCCAATTAAATAACTCTTCCCAAAAGTTACACAAAAGTAAATGTACATTGTACAATATTTATTACAAAGAACTCCAAAGTGACCACAAATAAGAACTGATATTTTGATTTGATTTTTACTCATTTTATATTGAATTTTGTATTCTTTGTTGTGAATATTTTTAATATATCATCACCTGTTAGACCGGATTTGGGGCCAAAATTCTTGACAATCGGGTCGTCGAAGTTGAAGCCGGCGGCCGCCACCGCCCGGAGCCTCTCCTGTTGGCGCTCGATCTCCAACATAAATGATAACTAATACATATTTAAGTTCAATTTTAACATCATAACAACCTATAAAGTATATAAATGGTTTGATCCAAACCCAAAACCATCTGGACGTTGTATTTGCAAATTATATGCTTATGTAGTAATACGGCTACAATTTTGCTGTTATAAACGGTAAATGATTAAATTAATATTAACTACAAATGCGTTCGCTAACTATTCTGGTAATTGTGGCCGTATTGAGCATCATCACGTATACCGTGGTGGCCTATCCAATTGGTAGGTCACCACAACTAATATTTTGTAAATGTATATATCATTATTATAAACACTAACAGCTGAACCCAAACCTGAGCCAAACGCCGATCCAATGGCAGAACCTGAGCCCGAGGCCATTGCGCGCCCATTTGCCCAAACCGGGTCACGTGAAGCTATCGCGGACGAAAAAGACGAACTTAACGGCATGGAAATTCCCGACTGATTGTATAAAATACAATAATTATTATGCTTTGGTAAACTTTTCTCTAAATATAATCAACAAAGTACTATTTATTTGTAACAAGCTAATTATGTAATAATCAAATAAATATTTAAATACTAATAATTTTGTACAATTAATAATAGTTTTTTACCATCTACTGTACAATTAATAATAGTTGTTTACCATCTACTGTACATAAATAATATGTCCTAACTATCGTTGCCAGGAAATATTTTGAACATCCGTGTACCAGATCTATTAACAAATCTATTTTTATATTGCTTGTGCTTATTGCTAAAATATTTATTCCTATATTTTTCAATGTATTCAATTATACCTTCCTTTACTTTGCAATATTTCTTAATTCTTGTTTAATAGTGTATAGCAATAACATACTGTATGTGTGCATTACAAATATTTGTCTTTGAGTCTACTATCACTTACTATAGTTGAAAAATGTGAATATTTAAGAATATGTACAAAACATAACCAATCATTTGATTATAAGTTATAATTTATAAATAAATAACTTATCTTTTAAAAATGTAAATGTTCAAAAACATGGAGTTGTATATAAAAGTAATAAAACTTAGTGTTGGGACTATTTGTCCTTTCGGAAGGATATCAATATCCTTTCGGGGGAGTTATAGAATTAGTATATATTGTTATGACCGCTGAGCGGGACAAGTATTCGCGCAGTTGCGGCGCGGAGACAGCTATGGGAGAAGTACAGCGGGGGACTTCTGCGGGCCGATAGTGTCCACTCGTCTTCAGTGGCTACAAAGAATGAGGGAAGAGATGAGGAGTAATGGCGAATGAATGAGACGATGTGTGCGTGAATAGAACGCTTTTATTGAGTATTTAGGAGTTCATGTGTGTATTACGCCTTCGGGAAAGTAATCATATTTTGGTAATGAAAATTTCAAATTATATTTTTAATATGAAGCAACAATTTATTTTATATAATGTATTGGTCATAATAATTGCTAACTATTGACCATTTTTCGGCCGGCTGTTCAATGACTTTGAATTAAAAATGGCTGCACTGAAAGCCAAAGAAGTGAGTCATGTCTAGTTCGACCACTACTTTTATTTTGCTATTTCTGTCATAAAGGACTGATTGTAAAGAAAGTTGAAAACAGTCATCTCATAGAGGGATAACTAGAGTATATTTTAGGTATGAGAGAAATTGTGACAAAAATTTAATAAATTTTTTTTGGTTGAATTTCTATAAATCCTGTTTAAAAATAGGCTAAAAATGGCTATATTTTGGGTATATGTCTCTATATCGGATCCTGGAACCTCCCCAATGACTTTTAAATAGTTACAACTAGTTGTACGGCGTAGGCTTATGTATACCAACAATATCATATATAAAAATCTTTACTATGATTTACCCTGGTCTTTTGCCGCAGCATTTTTCACTTCTCGGGGTCGGCGGGTTCGGGAATGGTTATTGGAGTTATGATTACCGGATTTTACCCTTTTAAACAATTTATGTCATTGGTTAATAGATAATACATCGTCTAAGACTAATATATTATTTTTGTAGGTCTCATGTGTAGTCCCCTCGATTAAAAGTTAAAATAGACTAAATTTTCGAATTATTCTCTATAGTTTATTTTGGGTTAAATCAATAGTTTTTAAAATAAATTCAATAATTGTTAAATACAGAATTAAAGCTAAATAATAGATGTATCAAATAACATTTACAAGGATTTGTTGATAGTTACCACAAAAATTTGGAAAGCATTCAAATACAATGTTACAAAACACTATGGAAATATAACCGAAACCCCGATAGAATGGAGACTGAGAAGAGACTGGAGTACAATATGGTTTGAATGTGTGCTATAAAGGAATACAGAGTGTTGAGTACTGGAAAAGTACCAGTTTGTGATTGGTTGGGGCCGTCGTTAAGGGGTACTGTGGAGTACGGATCAGGAGATATGTGGGATTAGGGTTACAAAAGTAAGTGTAATAGCACTTCTGAGAAATACAATAAGATTTAGAGGTCATGTACATGACAATATAATTCAAAATTACCTTTGAATTATCATGTAGATATTATATGTAAACGATAACTCATAAATTTATTATTGTATTAATATATTATAATAAATATAAGTGAAATAGTAAATGTTAAATAATGTTTAAAATATACAATGAATTCAATGAATATCACAATAAATGCAATGAAATATCCGGTGATTAACAGCGAGAATGCATTTCTAGACATATCGGCGATTGTTATGTCATTATATGTGTTATCAGTCGTTGAAATCAATTTAGTAGTAATGTATTTGGTTTTTTGTTTATGTTTGTTCCATAAATATATCCATCTGTTAAATATTGAATTAATCATCTCAGTATGGTGATTTAGACCACATTCCATACCGCGTTTAAACCTAATTAAAAATTAAATATTTAAATTCCTGATATTATAGATTTTTAAAACATGATAAACTTCTTTATATCGAAATTATATTTCGCTATTAACTTAACAATTATAAGTTAAAATAAATATCAAAATGTGATAATGTATAATTCCAAGCTCACATGTTTAGTAATAGTTGTTTATATTGATTATTACTTGCGAGTCCACAATATACCAAGTTATGAAAATATTTGTGTTGACTAATTGAGAATTGACTGTTATATCGGGAATATATCGATTTGTATTGAGTTAAAGATGCAGTGTTTGACAGTAACGTAATCTTCCCGGAAATCATATCCAGAAACATGGATTCATTGAATACAATATGGTATATATCGCTCGTTTTGTTCAATAATTTCTCGTAATTCAAATGTTTTGCAAATAATAAATTCGCTGATCGTTTAAATTCTGGATAATTTTCACCAATATTTTTAATAAAATGTTTGTTCGACAATACATTCATTTTATTGTTGTTTAAAATATCTTCAATTGTGTTCACTATTGGCACGAATTTTACATTAATATAAGAGTCCAATATATCGTTGCAATAAAATATTGTTATCAATAGTGAACTTATAATCCATATATAAATCAATGCAGTCATTGATATTCCAGTGATTTTTAAATTTATTATTTTATTAAATAAATTATACGATTGGTTTATGATAAGGTTAAATATATCAATCATGGCGTGTAGTAAATTAGTTATATCCGGGTATTTAAATTTAATTACTGCAATAATGAACAACCCAGACAATAGAATATATAACCAAAGCTATTATGTAAGATTGTAATTACAATTATTATCGTGTTTTTATTAGAAATTCAAATTAAATTTTAAAACATGATAGATTAAGTATTGTATTGTATTGTATTAATTAAAGCCTAATTATTAACAATATATAAATTATCAAAATAAATAGGACAACTACCTGAAAATGAAATAATTGAAATATGACAAACATTGAAATGTTGCGATTTGAACGTAAACCCGAAATTATCTCAATACTATATAACTCTTTATATGCAACTCCAGTGTAGACTTCTTTTAAATCTAGTAGTTTTACAGCGGAATAGGAACCAAATGATGTTTGGAACTGTTAATGATCATAAACATTTTACGTTAACAGTAGAATATAATGAAGCATTTATCATTTACAAGTAATGTTCGAATGTTATAATTATACATTACGGTATTTTTGCGTGTAAAAATGATTGGTAGATTGAATTGACACAAAATATGCTGAGTAAATGATAAATACATTCCAAACATCAACCCTGGCTTTATTTTAATAATTATCAACATATACATTTTTAATAACGATATTAATATAAATAATTTATTATAATATTTACATAAGCATAGGTAATTAAAGGGTTGTTTGCTGATTTAATCCGAGCGTGATGACTGCAATTATATGTTTTGTTGAAAATAACCTTATTATATAATATTACTGAATATAAAATACGTAAAGTGATCATGATTACATTTATATTATACGAAATCAATGAAAACCCTTAGAATCTCTCTATCTTATATATTAATAATATTCTAAAGCTATAGTTTATAAATAATTTAATTTTAACGTCATATTACAAAAATGCGGAAATGTACCATGTTTGAAACTAATTAAATGAACCAACAGTAAATTTACACAAGTATTAAATTATAATAATAATAATTGTTTGTCTAGCAGTGTTTGGTGTGTTTATCTTTAGGGTGTATTCAATTTATTATATTTAAATATTTTTAGCCACAATTCAGCTATAAATAATATGGTTTATAAGATCGTTCGACTACCCCATCTCTCTTTCTCTAACCCTGTGGGTTTAACATGATATTACAGCTTAAGTCAATGGCTATACTTTAACGTGGGTAATGCTAGGTCTATGGCAATGTTAAATACTGTATGAGACTAATGCGAATGCCAAAAATATACAAAAATACATTCAATCAGTTATTGATTACATTATTTTATTACATTAATTATATCATTGAATTTTGAGACCGAATACTCTTCGACATATTCGAGTTTACTTTTGTGGAGTCCATTAATGTACACCCTGTATATTACAATGTTGATTTGTAGAACACTGTGAACTTGGAATTGCAATTTAATTTAAGAATGTTCAATATAATGTTATATTATTACTAGACTTAGCATAAAAAGGGGATAAAAATGTTTTAATTGTTGTATTTTCAAAAAGTAACGAGACTAGTGTTAATTAAATACCTAACAATTAAAACCCGATTTTTATTGGGTGTTGAAAAACGGGAAGATTTTTATTGTGTTTAAACCGTGTAATTACATAAAAATACGGATAAAATCATCATTTTAGTTAAATATAACATCATTTGATATTTGTTGTGGTTTTTCTGTATTTTTATATAATTACTCGGTTTAAACACAATAAAAATCTTCCCGTTTTTCAATACCCAATAAAAATCGGGTTTTAATTGTTAGGTATTTAATTAACACTAGTCTCGTTACTTTTTAAAAATACAACAATTAAAACATTTTTATCCCCTTTTTATGCTAAGTCTAATTATTACTAAATATAATCATTAGACTTAGGATAAAAAAGGGATAAAAATATTTTAATTGTTGTTATTTTTAAAAAATGCGAGATTAGTGTTGGCAAAGGAACTAACAATTAAACCCGATATTATTAATTAACGGGTTTTTATTACAAACAAATGTTCCTTTCATTCGATTCCCGAACATAAAAATCGGGTTTAATTGTTAATTCCTTTGCCAACCCTAGTCTCGCATTTTGTAAGAATTACAACAATTAAAATATTTTTATCCCTTTTTTATCCTAAGTCTAATAATCATACAAACAAAATTGCGATAACAATACAGTTTTAATAACAATATTTATTTCATTATATGAGATTATTTAATTATGTTGTTGTTTGCGTAAGGTGGATTCAAAAATTTATGACTATATTTGTATAATAAGTTATTATTATTATTTAGGATATTATTATTAATAAGTTATAAAGTTTTTTAAATATGTTTTCTTGAGTAATAGGACAACCAATTGGATGCTTTTTTTTAATTGTTTTGAGTACAATAATGACTATTACAACAATTTGTTCATTTTAAAGCATTAGTTGTGCTATGATTCTCTGATTAATTCAGCTTGTTTAAAGCGTTATTTATTACATAGGTTTTACATGGGTAATGCTAAGTCAATTGGCTAATGCTAATGCTATAAATAATGTTAAGTCTATATACACTGTGATACCATTGCTAATGCTAATGACAAAAATGTCTAAAAATACATTAAATAATGAGTTATTGTGATTCCCATTGATTACATTATTTTATTACATTAATTATATCATTAAGTTTTTGGCCAAAAATGTGTGCTTTAATTGTAAATCTCATCAATAAATGAATAAAACAATTATAATTAAATGCATTTATTGTGAATTTAATTGTTGTTAATCCCATGGATTAGGGGATCAATAGCCGGTTATTACAGACCATTAAAAAAGCATAGAAAATGGTTTCACTTTTACACAATTAAATGGTTATAATAATTATAATAATACAAAACATAATAAAAACTAATCAATAAATTATCAAATAATAAGTTTTTATAACACAATTAGTTTACAACTCAATAAAAATTAACTAATTATAAACATAAATAAGTAGTAAATAATAAATACAATTATAAATACATTGAGTAATCGTTATGTAATTATTAGACAAAAATAGTGTACAAAAAACAATGTAAACTAATTATACAATTAATAATTACATCTAAAAATAGGAAATACAAAATGTTTTATCCAATTATTTTGATTATAAAAAATTATTACAATTAAGTCCTTATAATAAATACTTATACAAAAAACAATGTAAACTAATTATACAATTAATAATTACATCTAAAAATAGGAAATACAAAATGTTTTATCCAATTATTTTGATTATAAAAAATTATTACAATTAAGTCCTTATAATAAATACTTTTTATAATCACTAATTATATAAATAAATAGAGTATTAATCGTATAAATAATACAAAAAACTTAAAAACAATTAAAAAACTCTTTAAAAGAGATGTAAAAATGTACAAAAAGTTACGTAAAAATACATTTAAAAATATCAATGAATATATGAATGAATGTATAGTAAAATCCGGAATATTCTGTATATATATTCTGTCAATCCTTTCGGTAAAAATCACTTTTCAGTCTCTCTTTATATACAGGAATGAGATATCAATTAAGCAATTGATTAATAAATGCATTAATACTTAAATATGATATCAATTATAATAATAATAAAATGTCATTATTTTCATCGATAGAGTGGCCATCAGTCCAGAAGACTAGTGTTGTTGTTGTTGTTGTGGTGGTGTTGGGGGTCGAGTGGATCCAAACCCCTCTTCATGGCGGCCAACAGTGCCGACGGCGAGGGTATGCTCTCGATGTCGATATCAATGAGTTTGTACTCCAAATCGTTGGAACACTTGCGCTGCCGACGAGGGAGAGCCGGCCTATCGCTGCCCGAACTGCTGGAACCGCTGGTGTGGCTGTGATTGCGCTCCAGAGTCGACGAACGCGGCGGTAGAGGGGGTCCGGTGTTTGCGGGCGAGCCGTGAATAGTGTTGAGACCGCTGTTGATGGGGTGCGAGCGGGGTATGGATCGCGAGCGTTGAACCCGAGCGTTGTGTCCGCCGTTCTCGAAACCGGCCGATCGCGGCCGCGGCGACCCCTGCGACAGGTTTAGCACTGTCTGGTCCTGCGGTACGGAATAGATATTCTCGTCGCCCAACATCTGGCCATAGATTGGCGGCAACGAGTCGGTGGTCATCGATAGGCTGGCGGCAGATGTGGCCGCGCCTACCATCACAACAGACTTCTTCGGGTGACCGCCGCCGCCGGTGTTGTCGTGGCTGGGAATGGGAGGCAACGGTTGCGATAGAATCGACGGCCGATTATCGATGTTTGACTGATGGATGTGCGCCCGCATCGTCTGGAACCGCTCGACCAGTCGCTGGTGTAGGGGTCGCACGGCTTGCGGCGCGAGTCGGCCGTGGAGTGTGAGTCCGCCCTCCAGAATGCGGACCTGATGTGCGATCCCTGACTTGAGGCGCACAATGAATGACGAGAGCGGAGAGTTGGCGGCGATGAATGTCGGCACCAGAAACGCGTCCATATATTTGGCGACACCGCCGTTGACAGCGGCCTCCAGAATGCCCTTCACGTGTAGAAAAGCAATGGCTATTAAACACCGATCAGACAATCACTCAAACAGATCCCACAATACCTGTAATCGCATAGAAAGCGGTGAAATGGACTCGTATTTGGCTTCGGAGGTGAAACTGGAGATCAATTTCGACAACTCTTGGTTCATGTTGTCGATGGTTTCGCACGCGTGCTCTATGGGCGACACTTGGGTCACGTGTGTGGCCACCACTTCAAACATGCGCAACACTCCGGGCAACTGGTGCTCAATCTGACAGCACTGGCGCTCAATCCACAGCGACTTGAACTCGTTGTTCGGGTCAAACGGCGCCCTTTGCACGGGTCGGTCGTATATGAATTTGCGGACACAGTTTGTGTTGTAGTAGTTTAGGGCCGTCTCGGGTGCGGTCGACGACCCGTTGGCAGTGGACTCGCTTTTGGCGATGTGCGGCGGGTCGGGCACCGGGCGTACGGCCACTATTTGAATGTCTGTATAAAATCAGGTATAAAATGAGTTTAATTTGGTGTTACGTTGGGATCAAATGAATGGTGACATACATTGACAATGAGATTCGGTGATGGACTCGTCCGGCGGCACGTTTTTGGTCATGAGTTGGGCCGACGGGAACTCCGATTGGATGCGTTGCGTGAAAGCGCCGATCTTTTCCAACTCCAGGCCGCGGAATATAAACACCCGATTCTGTTCGTGAAAACAATACATTAAACAAATGTCTTGAGCCGTAAGGCAATGGGCACCGCATGTAAGGGCATCACAAACCTGTAAAAACGTCGGAAAGTCGAGGCCATAGAAGCCGACCCGAAAGTACTCGTTCTCGGGTCGCAATTGTTTGAGTATTTTATCCAAAAAGTTTGCGTGCCTTTTGAGCACTTGCGACAACCGGTCCAACGAGTACTGGCGCTCGTAAACGGGTGCCAACTCTTTACACACAGCGACCCCTTCCTCCCAACACGAGCCGCGATCGAAATAGTCGATTATCTGCTGATAGAGCGACTCCTTCTTGAGATACTCGACGGCGCCGGTGGCGCCCGAGCCGTCCCACGACAGTAGGTTTGCGTGCAATTGCAAAGCGAACGCCGATTCGGCGTAATTGCCGAGCGGTATGTGAAGGGCCGACAACTTTTCGATGTACCGCAACATTATGGCCGTCCGGTTCACCGCCGATATCTCGTCCCTATAGAACCGGAGCAGAGCGTACGTACACATCAGCACAGAGTCCCCGTCGCCCGACATCACCGACCGGTAGTCTATTAACAGTGACATCAGTTTGGATAGCGAGCCGATCAGTCGCTGGCCGTCGTCTCGCCATAACGGCTGCGCTTGAGATAGTTTTTTGTTGAGACTGCGGAGGAATGGTTGACAACAAACACGGGATTAGATTACAAGACATTATGAGCCAAATATTTGCCATTGTTTTTTAAATGAAAGACTGCTTACAATTGTTTAATACAATCCCTATTAGTATTGGTTAGCGTTTAAGAGAGAAAGACATTAACAGTGAGAAAGAGTTAGGATTTGTTATCAATTAGTAATGAAATCAATTGATCCAAAAATAAATTATACACAGATATGACACTCACATCGTGGACAGCAGTTCCCGGAACTCGGGATCGCCGGCGCCGTTATTAACTAGAATATCCAATTTGTCGATTAGAGCGCATTCCACCTGCAAAGACATAAACCATGATTAATACCATCAGCAAAACCACTGCTCCCGAGTGTGACTGCGGACAGTGATTGACCGCCGATGAGACACAAACCTGTTTGAAGTTGCCGTTGGCGTTGAACTCGACGTCCAGCATATCGTAGAAGATGGGAATCGTTGCTTTGCGGAGATCGCCCTCCGGTACGAGTGTCACCTCCAGAAAGGGCGACACCAGCGCCGGTATGAACTGTATCTTCGAGGCGCCCAATTGGTCCCAACAGGCGACCAACTGGAAGCCCATCAGTACACGCATATCGCCGTACCTGTCGGTCACCGCTCGCTGTCTGAACACAGAGTACGACTCCAACTGAAGACACGGTTGTGTGAGAAAACTGATGGCCAACGAGAAGAACGATCGCCAGACAATCGGATCGAATGATTGGTCGAGAAAATTGCGTGACATAATGGCGCACAACTCTTGCAGCGAACAGAGTATCACGTGATTGGCGGTCATTTTCATGGCCGACCAGTGGTCGGGGAAGTGGTTGAGTGTGGCGTGAAATGCGGCGAATATATGGCACAGGAGTTCTTTGCGCTGCCGGTGGGAGCGGATCTCGAAGAGTTGATAGTAATCGCCCTCGCTCATTCGCTCCAACAGCGATATAAAGCACGTGATAAATTGGGACAAGTAGTCGGCGTCCGGATCAGTCGAGTGATTGCCGCTGATCTCTGACATGTCGATGATGTGCTCGACCATCACGTCCAGCGCTCCGATGCTCAGCATCTCTGTGTCCCGAGAGCTGCCGTTTTGGCGCAATTCGATGATAATGTGGCGAAGAATTGGCAACGATTCCCGTTCGACGATATGCAACACCAGTTGCCGTATCACTGTATCCAAGAGCTCGAACCGGGACTCGTCGTCGCTCCAGATGTCGCCGCACTTTACCGTCTCGTGAATGACCAACAGTTTGGCGCATATTATCTTATGGTTACCGTCGAAGACCGAATTGATGATCGTTTTGATCAGTTTCGCCAGATTTATCACATTTAACACGTGAATGAGTTGCGGGAATGTTATCGGTATCGACAGTAGTATCGCTTCCTGTATTGCGGTCACCGACTCATCGCTCGGGCCTTAAAAAACAGACACAAAACAATTAAAACACACAAAATTGCATTAAAAAAACTACAATACCTTTGCTCTCGAGTGTGAGCACCCGATTGAGGGCTCCGTACAAACCAAACATATCGGCCCGAAAGCTGTCGCTGTCCTCGTTATGGCCGGTGGCGCGGGTGTAGAGTATGCGGGACTGTATGATAAACTTGATGAGCCACGCGAGCACTCGCATGCACTTATAAATCGGGTCCCGTTTGCCGACATCGCCCACCACTTTAGCGCACTGTTCAACACACGAGACCAAACCCTTGTGGACGAGTGCCGCAGAGAACTGGCTCTCGATATACGTGTCCAGCGCTAACTCGTACGACCGGAAGCGGGGCTCAGCCAATGTGGTGAAGATATGGATCAACACTTTGAACACGAGGCCCGAGTGGGCGGTAGTGGAGCCGTCGTTGTTGGCGAACAGCGCGAACAACGCGTCCAACACGTCCTCCAAGAACTTGACCAACTCTTCGCCGGGTATTCGCATCACACGCTTCAGCGCTTCGACAATTGAGTCGGGATTCTCTCTCCACTTCAACAAAGACAACAGATCCGAGTTTTGGGTCAATTTGCTGGACACGAGACACGTGCGGACGTGCGCGCACTCCTTCGCCGAGCGGGTAAACGGCCCGCTAGTGGCCGGACTCAGCGAATCCTTCGGACCCCACGGTATGAACAGATACTCGTTGGCGTTGTCGAGTCGGCGGATGTCATCGCACTTATAAATGTACAGCTCGTGGTCGCCGTCGGCAATACAGGCGCCCAACGCGTCGGCCAGCGGTAGGAAAGCGAAGCCCAAGAGTTTGCGCTCTCTGTCTTTGGAGGAACAGTGGCGGAACTCGAACCGGATGTGCGCCGCTTCGAACAGATCCAGCGGTACGTGTACTTTCATGTGCTCCGATAGGCGGGGGCTGTTCTGGTGGTAGAGTACGTGCGACCGGTAGTACGTGTGCCGGTCGTCGTTACAGCCGGCGCTGATTGACTTGTCCTGAACCCCGTTCTCGGCCGTCACCAGACATGTGGACACTTCGATGTTCTTCGGTATGGCTTTGCCTATGAGAAAGCGATGGCACAGGCGTTTAGTTTTGTCCANTTACAGCCGGCGCTGATTGACTTGTCCTGAACCCCGTTCTCGGCCGTCACCAGACATGTGGACACTTCGATGTTCTTCGGTATGGCTTTGCCTATGAGAAAGCGATGGCACAGGCGTTTAGTTTTGTCCATAATGTTGTCCATTGTTTGTATCAATGGATTTGTAATTGTAATGATTATCATTGTTTAAAAATTATAATTAAATCATAAAACCACTGGTAATTAAATACTTAAAACTCAATTAAAAACTTAAGACTAATCACAAATTGTATTCAAACAGTTTAAACCAAATTAAAACCTAAACTTTAAACTAATTTTCAAAAACTCAAATCACGCGCTAATAGTCTGTAAATTATAATTTATACACATTAGTGATAAACAAAAAAAAAATAATGGATCAGATCGGGTGACACAAAGACAAAAACATGGATCAACTCCAGTGACACAACACTCACCCCCTTTCTCGAGGTCGGCCGACTCGATGCTGAGATAGAGGTCATTGCGAAAATAGCCGGCGCTGATCACATCGCCAAAACTCTTGGTCAACGCCAGACACGTGTTGGGCGCGTCGCCGACCGCCGGCGGCAAATCGCCGGCCAGTAGTTTACAGCTAACGGTGATAAACGTGTTCTGCGAGTGCGTCAACTTATTGGTCTGTCGGCGGGTCAGCACATCCTGAT